>JAOWBF010216901.1:0-14913 GCA_028566175.1 Vinca major
GCTTTTACGACTACTTTCCCTTGTCGATATACAGGTAAACAACTACAAATCTTCTTTCTCGATGTTTTCCTCCTTTAACAGTTTTTCTTTGCAACTCCGTGCTTCTATTTATTATTATTTTTTATAAACGCTTAATTTGATTTAAATAAATTTCGCAATATCTAGATTTTATTCAGTTAACATGCTGAGATAATTTTTTTTTTTTTTTGGTTTCCAGGTTCTTCCAAGTTTGATGAAGCAATTGGCTCAACTGATTCTCCAAATTCCTAAAGATAAACAGAATATAGTCCTTAATGAGTTATATCAACAGGTTTCCGAATCTGACGATGTTACGCGTAAGCCTACTCTAGTTTCTTGGCTGCAGTCACTCTCATACCTTTGTTCTGAAAATACCAACAAGAGAGTAACTAAAGAAAAAGGACCTGAAGCACATTCTGCTGCTAGGAGTTTCGGCTTCTTAAGCCTGAATAGAATTAGTTCGCGTCTCTAAGGTATCAAAATGTGGTCATTAGATTATTCATTCTCTTGCATTAAGATTTAGGTTAGATTTATTTTATACAACTAAAATCTCATAAAATATTTCAGGCGTACAATGTACTTAAAACAGTAGTTGTAACTAATTTGTGCTGGCTGGAGCCATGTTGCACTCTTCAATATCATGTTGTAAAAAAGATGGTTCGTTTCAACATGTATGACTAAATAAAAAGGCGTTAACGGGATTTATATTTTTCTCTGTGGTAAAGGCACTTATGAAATCGCTACATCAACAAGAAAAAGAAAAGGGGAAATGTTCAAGAAGAATGTTTAGTATTTGATGAAATTACCACAAGACTGTTATTATACATAAATGATTTGAGTACTGGATACATTTTGAAAATTTCTTCAGGATATTTTTGCTTTTACAGGGAAGGCAACAAAAGTTCATTGGATTTCTGGAGTTTTTATTATTACAAACTTGTCGTCGATATGGAAGTAAAGTTTACTTTATGCATAAATGATTTAAATACTGGACCTATTACTCACTCATTCCCAAATTGAATATGAAAGAGGACATTCAATTTGGGACTTCAAAATATTTATGCTTTCACAGGAAAGGCGACAAGTGGATCGACTTTCTGGAGCGTTATTCCGAACTTGTCTTGCATGTTCAGGTCCTCAGGTGCCATCCCATTAGGAAGTTTCCAATCAAAATTATGAAGAAGAGTAGCCAGCAAGAGATTCAACATTCTTACACCAAGCGAAACTCCAGGGCAGATTCTCCTTCCGGCACTAAAAGGTATGAACGAGAAATCCCGTCCTCTAAAATCATAATGCTCTGAACAACCCAGAAACCTTTCTGGTTCAAACTTGTTTGGGTTTTCCCAGTATGCATCATCCCTTGAAATTGACCATGTATTCACAAATACTTGTGTGTCTTTTGGAATTGTGAAACCACAGATTTCCACTTCTTTCATGGCTCTATGAGGCAAAAGAAGAGGTGTTGTAGGGTGAAGCCTCATTATTTCTTTAATCACTGCATTTAGATAGGGAAGTTGCATAACATCTTGCTCCTTAAAAGGTACTCTTGGTCCGAATTTCTCAGCAAGTTCTTGTTTTGCCTTTGCCATTTTTCCCGGGTTATGAAGAAGCTCCGCCATTGCCCACTCCGCCGTGGTAGTGGTTGTATCAGTCCCCGCAATGAACAGATCCTGATATTGAGTAGAAATGTTATCACTACATGATATTATAGAGTATTAAGTAGTCCGTAGAGTGAGAGAGAGAGAGACAGTCAAAGGGGCTTACCATGAGCATTATTCGTACATCCGGGCGACCGAGCTCTTCAAGTCCATGTTCTTCACTATGATCAAGAAGAACATCCAAGAAATCACCATTTCTAGCAGATTCAGAAGCCCTTCGTTTCATTCGTCGATCGATAATGTTATCGACCAACGAATGCAAATGATCATAAGAAACCTTAATCTTCCTTCTGATTCCCTGAGGATCAAATGGCTTCAGAAAAGGGAAATAATCTGCAAGATTTGGTTTGCCAGCAAGTTCCATTATCCTCCATATCAATTCCCTCAGTTCTTCAATTTCCTTTGACTTGGGATCAACCATATCCACAGAAAACATTGTGTTTGATAACAAATTTAACGTTGTACCAAACACTAGTTTCCCTATATAGATTGCTTCCCCAGTTTCTTGAGCTTCCACAACCCTTTCGATCATGTTTTCCATCATTTGTTCGCGCAAGCCCTGCAATGCATCCAATCTTTTTGCTGTGAAAATTTGACTGCTGCAAAGTTTTCGGAGTTTCTTCCATTGTGGACCTGCAAATACAGATGAAACCAGAAACTTCAAGTAGAGAGAAAAAAAGTACTATAGAAATATCATTAGAGCAGAAGCGCGATAATTTTTATATGACTCTTGCTAGAAAGGTAGAACTCCTAATATTCTTTCCAAAAGTTTTAAATTTTAAAGGGAAAAAAAAAACAAAGTTCTTAAAATTTTATGGGCAGATGCCACAATTTTAGTTCCAGTGCCGATGACTATTCTGCCAGTACCACCGGGCATAATCAATCTAAGCTATCAATTCCTTTCATCCGACGAATAATTCTGTGATTGGTTGTTCAATAATAACTATCTCAGCCTTAACAGTAGGATTAAACTATCTGATGTCTTAGATTGATTTAGCACGGTGTTAACGGAATAGGTGTCAGCATGGAAATCAGACTGTTACTGCCACCCCTCGTCCTCTCTTAGATCTGTTCTTGCCTGCAGGTAACCAACCGATGGACAGTTCATTGTCAGTCCTCGCGGTGACTGCATCTGGTATTGGCCTTCCCAGAAAGGCCTCATCATTTATTTGGAGAATTTCTCTTGCCATTTCAGTTGAAGAAGCAACTATAGTAGTGACACAGCCAAGTCTTACAGTCATGAGAGGTCCATAGGTCTTAGCAAGCTTGGTTAAGGATTCATGGGGTCTGTCACCAATGGTTAGGAGGTTTCCGATGATCGGGAGGCCCCCGGGACCTGGTGGAAGCCTCCTGTTCTTCATAAATGGTGTTGCTATGTGAAGCAGAAAAGGGATTATGCAGAAGATGATGAGAGCTAGGGGGAACCAATTGTTCATGAAGTCCATGGCATAAAAAATATATGATCAAGATGGCTAAAGGAACTTTTCTTGTTTTTATACTATATTTGGATGCAAACACCACGGCTTTATATAGAAAATGAGATCACAAGTTTGTTACATTCTGAAATATGCTGATAAATCAAGAAAAATCATTGACAAAATGAGGTTGACACAGCGCTTTAAATTTAGAATAATGTGTTTCGAGTTTAATATTCTGTACTATAATAATTAAATTAAAATTTAACTAAAAAAACATAATTTTTTTTAACTAGTTAATAAAACATTTCCAGAATAACATCCTCAAGCTGTAGCTTACTCTGTACTATTTATTTATTTATTTATTTTTGCACGGACATAACTAAAATCTTAATTTTGAGAAAAGGAGATTTATATAAAAGAATCTAAAAAAAAACGTTGCAAGGACAAATTTGAAAAAGAAAAATATGACAAAAACAAAATATTAAAATATGGGAGGCAATCACGCCTTGCCGCCCCTCGATCACGATAGGGGTGCACTAATATTTTCCAAGATTTGTAATTGGCGTCTTGTGGGACATAATATGCGGTTTGGATTGAACGAAAAAAATTATTGAATAGTTCTCAGAATTGCATGGAAGATATTGGACAGTGAAAAAAGAATATATTTTAAAAAATAAATGAAGTAGAGCTACATATGTTGTTATTAATGTACAATGATATTAAGAAATAGAGTGAAGAATGAGATCGTCCAATAAAATATATGAGTGACATTTATTGAAGATAAGATAATGAAAACTTTTAAACACATAAGTAGAAGATCGAGTGACACTCTTGTTACAAAATTAAAGGATGTAGGAACAATGAGGATGTAAGATGTAGTTTAAGATTAAAGAAGATTTGAACCGAAGTAATAAAAAGTAACTTAACTTTGTTAAATTTGAATGAGAGTATATTCTTTAGATAGAAACTAAGTACGAGAATGTATCTACATTAACAATCATATCTAATCTTTATTTAATCCATATAGCTGATTCCAATTATTTGGAAATAAATGTTGTGTTGTTAGATTTCTTAATTTTAAAAGCTTCAAAATGCAACAAACCTTGTGAGATACTTAAAGGTCTTGTATCTTACTCCCTCCATTCACAAATATAAAACTTTTATTAAATGTTGCGAAAATTAAAAAAAATATAAATTAAGATATTTTTTTATTAAAATATTAATATTACTCTTTTAAATACAGTTAGTGATATATAAGTATTATTTAAGAGAATAATATTGATATTTTAACTACAAAAACATCATAATTTACGCTTCTTTAATTTTCACAAAATATAATAAAAGTCTTATATTTAGGAATAAAGGTCGTATTATATATGTTAAAATATGAAGTTATGCATCGAGTGCCTAAGAAAATCCAAATAACTTATAAGCTGATAGTTTAACACCACTTATTACCAATTGATTTTGAGAGGATATTAAGGCTTATTGATAACAATAATGTAAAAGATTGCGTTATAAAATAATTAGTATAATAATGCATGCTTATGAGAAGCTAAAGTCGACTTTCAGTCAAAATCAAAATGGATTAAATTAGCTGAATATTGGTGGATGAAGATATCATCGTGTTAGGTCAACTTTAAACAGTCGGGAAAAAAAATTGAAGTATTTACTATTGTACTGAACATTGACGTGGTCCCTTCACTTTCATGTAATATATAAAATTGGAAGATGTGCAATTATTTACTTAACTACATGTTTGATGTAAATGGTATTTATGTGAATCATGTGTAAATATGTACCCTCTGTCCAAAAAAATAAAATAAAAAAACAACAAATAGCCAAAATTTTGCTGTTGTCAATGTCAAGGAGAGGTGTCTCAGCGGTGCTAACTAGTATTGTCGAATGGGTTGGGTTAAGACGGTATGTCTGTCTTACTTCTTCAAGACGACTTTAAAATTCGTCGAGTTAGATCTAACTCGCTTTTCTTGCGAATTAACATAATTCTTATTTATACTCGTACCACTACAAGTCCACAGGTCGAGAATAGCATATATCCAACATGGTGGAAGTGAGGCCTAAAACCTTGAAGTTCTTACGACTAGACCAGAAATTGACTTACGAAGTTACATTGAGATAATGTCTCTCAAGGATATCTTGCGTGGATTTCAACAAAGTACACTGTCAGGAGCCCAATTGATGGATCCGATGCTGAAACCTTTTTGCTCAACATTATCAGCCATTGAATCATTTTGATTTAACTTCTAACTTTTAAATAATTAAATAATTATTTCGAATTACATGCGTTAGCTATATTCACTTTTTTTTAATGGCTGAATCGAAAATCATTGCGTAAGTACGTTCTGACGAAAAGAATATTCAGCATAGAATAGGAGTGGCCATGAATAAGACCTAGTAGCATTATGGTCTTGTTCTGGAAAGGTATTTTGCTTGCTTAGTTTTATCAACTTTTTATTTTTCAAAGTCAAAAGCCGTTTAAGCTGTTCTTAATCATTATCTCACCTATGTCAATTTAAAAAGATATTTTTGCCAAATTGCATTGGTAGTGCTTTTGAAAACTATTATTACTTATTATTTAGGTAGTTAAAAATAAGAATGTTACATTCCTTCCATGCCAAATTACTTAACGCAAACCTTGTGATTTCATGAATTCAAGAAAACATTTATTTACCCTTTTTATTTCAACTTAACACAACATTTATTAACTCACAAACACAAAAGTAATTGATCCAAAGTTTCAAGATACCTTTTTTTTGGGGGGTGTAATTTGACTCAATAAATCAAATGGAAATAATATTTTCTTAATCTTGTGTAAGTTGGTTCAAGCAAAGAAATTTGGGACAGAGGGAGTATTAATTTTCACAAGTATATACTTTGGAAAAAGAGAACCATTAACTTCTGACTTGGTACCTTTTCTATCAAATTGGCGTCTGCAAGAATCAGCAAGATCCTAAACACAAATATCATCGTCATCATCAAAACTTAACAACCAGCCAAGGTATGAGACGTTTGTACAAGTAAACAATTTCTACAAACTGTACAAAATGGCTAATCTTTTTAGGCAAAACATAAAAAAGAGTTGCAACATATTGGTAGACAACATTCATTTACTGTACAAGTTTGTTACCACCCATCGCAAAAAAATTACAACAAATTTTTAGTCTAGATAAGTCATATTGTATTGTATAGATCACAACTATTGACACAACATTTAACTGGTATTAACTCCCCAGTGCCAGGAGTTTGAAATAGGTAACTTTATCGCTATGCCACATTACATTATGAAAACGAATCAAGTCTCCAGGGGCTCATGGTATAGTATCACCTCTCATTAAGTCGCTAATCCTATACCCCTTGCTTGGAGAAAGCAGCTATCTTCTTGGCAATCGGTGTTGAGTTCTTTTCTTTAAACTCCCTGCAAATTAATTTACCGGATTAAATAAACAGTTTTGTTTTGCATCAAGCATGACTCTGAAAAAAAATTGAATATTGGAGGATGGTCCAGCAGCCTTCTTAATAAATCATCATTTTCATAAAAACTCCAAAGGAAAGAAACAACCAAGTGAACTAACTCTAAACCAAGTTCCAATAATAAAACCTTGAGAGTAAAGTCGGAGATTGGCAAAATCACAGCAGTCACATTAAATTATTCTCAACACTAGTAAATCTACACATTTATGATGGCATTTCACTAGTACTCACATATTCCAACAAGATAAATCATTTTCATTGGACATTGTAAATGGTAAAAAAAGAAAAAGGTTTATGTACATGTCAAACAGGGTATGTAAGAAATATACACCAAAAGATTAAATTCTTTATGCACAGCTGAGAATTCTTACAGATGGGTATTCTTCATAGCTCTCTGCAAGGTCAAAAGGAATAAATAAATTATCAGGAGAACAAATAAGATGTACTTGAAAGATTCTTGGAGAAACACAACTTACCTATAACATATAAGAGACGGTGGTATCAACAATCCGACAGACAAAAAAAGATAACCAATATCTCGCATCATCTCTTCATAGACCCGGACAAGCTAATATTAGATATTAACAATATCCCAACTCAGAAATGTGAGCTCAATGCTTACTGCTCTTTAGGTGTTGTGCCTATGGTTCCCAATAACAATGATAACATGAAAAGCTCGATCTAGTCTGCTATGCCTTGCGAATCAATCAATTTTCACATCCTAACATACTTATGTGCTCCCAACTCTAGAGTTATAGTTAACTAGCTATATTAGTTCTGGAAAGCTACTCCCTCTACCCAGAATTGAATGTTCAGTTTCTGTTCATTTTGTACAGAAAAGTGTACATTCAATTCCAAAAGAAGAGAGCATTTTCTCTAGGTCTTGATTCCAGTATTTTAGCTGGAGTAATGCTCCTCATTTATATGAAAATAAATGACCAAAATGCAGATATTCTCATGGTAGAAATGTTAAGAAACTACCAAAAGATTGTGAGTTTTCAATCTTGCGTCAAAAGATGGAGTGAAAGCATGCAACATTTGTCTATTTCATATCTCCAAACAACGCAAAGAAATTCCATTTCCTTTTTCCTTTTGAAATGCTTTCTAAGATTTAAGTAAGACGGTATACCATTTCGAGAATATCATCATCAGTGAGAGTACTAGTTAGGGGGCTTCTATCAGCTGACAGACCCCAAGCGTCAAATTGAGCAGATGCATCTCGATCCACGGGTATACTACCAAGACACCCACCTAATTACAAGATTATTCAACTTTACTTTTAGGATGACCAAAATCAATGAACCAATTCACAGGAGGAAATATACCAGTTGGTCTCTGATGTCCTAGATGATATCTACTTGCATCAGCTTGATGTTGGTAGAAAGGCGGATAAAATGCCGGTGCCAAATGCATGGGAGGTGCAAAATCTTGAAAGGGTAAGGATCTAGATATCTCCACGTAAGGCCTCCTTGAAAGAAGATCATCCCTGGAAAGTTCACTTTTGAATAATCTCGGGCGGGTATATATACTTAATAACACTCTGTTTAGTTTTCAGAAACTTCAACAAAAAATTTAACCGGTTAACACTGATATTCACATCATCTTTCCCATCAATGAGATCACAAAGGGCTTCACCAATATCACTGTATTACGAGTTTTACATCTTTTATTTTCAGTTGAAATCTGAAGCTTCTGAACGGAATGCCCTTGCTCTTCTGCTCCCATTTGACAAGATTCCTCATTAGCTCTATAGCCAGGGCTCTCTAGTAAAAGCATTATCATGTTACACGCTTTGTCCATAAAAGAAGGTAAAACTATCTTATTTTACTAGAACGGAACCATTACGAATAGTCAATAGAGTTCGCCATATTGGTAAAATAAGAAAGTTAATGGCATTCATCAAAAGTCTAATCAACAACAGATCAGAAAACTGAGTAAATCATTTGGAGAAAATAGAATCACCAAGAATATATAGATTTTCCATAAAAAATAAAGAAAAATCCTCATAGCTCAAGTGGGCTCACTGAAAAGACCACATCATCTACAACGAAATTCTTTCATGAATAATCTCTATGCAAAACTATAAAGAACATCTTTGTGATCGAATAACCGACAAGACAATTGCTTTTAACCTACTTAACATTAAGAAAAATAATAATACAGATCACTATGCTTTCAAAGCAAACGGATGATCACTTGAACCCATATCCACAATCTTAGTTTAGGCCTCCAAGACTTCTAGAATCCTCCTTTCCAGAGAACATCTCCCACAAATTTCAAGGTCATACATGATTTTTTCCCTCATCATCTCGGACTCTATTATTTAACAAAAAGATACAATAACCGATTGGAGAAAATTTGCAACTTCTAAAAACAAATAATCCAACAGTAAACTTATTTTTTTATCAAATTCAAATATTTCAACTCCAAAAGTACAAATGAACAAAAACTTATAACCAAAATTATACATGTTTTCTGTTCAACTTAATAGCTTTAGCATGAAACGAAGGCTCATCGCTCATGTAATGGTCTTCCTAGTGTATAGAGATATAACTCTTTACAAAAGTTCAACAGTATAATCCCCTTTACAATTACTTGAAACCAAGAACCAAAGGAAGAATATACTCGCCAAAAGCTGTAGTTCCACTACAAAAATCACTAATTCACAAAGAAGTCCAGCGTTTATATCACAAGAACGGAGATAACAACCCTCAACTAGTCACCCTATTTTCCAATAAATATCACCTTCATATCACTACTCTGAACCATTATAAGTGACTGTTTATTTACAGTGGACTTGCACTAGTAAGAACTTCACTAAACAACAGATACAACAAGATTATAGCAAAAAATGCTAGCTTTAATGACAATTCACTTGCATGTTTAAAGGATAGAATAGAAAAGGAAACACTGCTGAATACAATACCTTCTCCTAGCAAACACCGCTCAACAAAAGCACAAGCATAAGCACAAAGCAACTCAAAAGCAACAAGCAGCTAAAATCTATTTTAAGAAGATTTAATAAAGTATTAGCATCGTTAGTACCTGGATCATCCAAATTTCTCATGTCATTTTTCCATTTGGTTAATGAAGATTCAACTAAAGAAGCATTTTCTTTGGTAGTATCAGATGACATGCCTCGTTGACCTTGACCACCTGGATTGATATTAAATTAAAGAAAAGAAAAAATAACCAGAAAGGCAAAGTGAACATGACAATGACACAGCATTATCAGAAATAAGCTAGAAAGGACAATGGATGGAAGGAAGTTTCAAAGGAAATAAAAATAAACCATACAAGAAAGATATAGCTCTGCCCCGTCAGTGTCCGCAAAAGGTACAAGCAAGACATGAACTTACATACCAAACCGTAACAGTAGAATTATTGTCTCTATACTTCTAGTAAGGATGTTTTAAGTGTAGGCAAACTTTGTCTGAACCAAGGAAATCAGGCAAACCAAATTAATTCAGTTCTGCTTATTGTTTTTTTCTTGGCATCTGTTCAGTTTGTATCTCAAATTAAGCTCAGTTCAATTCTCTCAAATCTAACCAAATCGAAAGAAAATGCTGTATTTGGTATCTAATTTAAGATGCTGAAAATTCAATGCCATATGTTATCTAAACCAGACATTCATGTACAATTCCTCATATTTAATTAGCCGAAAACAGTCAAATTTCCCGAAGTTTCAAAATTTCAGGTCTTTGAAAATTTTCCTTTTTAAAGGAAAAAAAAACGTTTCAATTGCCAAACCAAAGAACACAGCAGAATCTCGGTATGGACAAACAAACTTTTCAGAGAACCAACTTTTAGAAGTGAAACTAAATCTAACCAACCTATGAACACCACTAGATGCTGTTGGAGAACTCCACAATCAAATCATCAAGATGAATGACAGAGCAAGAACTAATGGTGAATTGCTGAAGCGAAAACTCAAATCCAATGAAAAGTTCAGAGAAATGCCAAACAAAAAGTTTCCTTTCATTCCCAAATCTTTTGGATTCGTTTGACCACATTGATTTTGCAAGAGAACCTAATAAATTAGGAAAAGAGATACCATGATACCAAAACAGGCATACAAACAGTATATTCTGTTGGTCAAACTACACGTAAAACGTCAATGAGTAAACAAAGACTCCAGTAAAATTTTGATTCACAACATCTACAAATTCATAAATGTTTACATAGAACAGACAGCCACATACAGAAATAAACATCCAAGAGGGCAGAAATTACAAGCAATTAAAACATTTTGAAGTTGTAAGAGAGCTTACCCATGGAGTGCTGAAGGAACAAAGAGAAAAGAAGAAACAAAGGAGAATTAGTAGGCTATTTATGGTGAGGCGCGACTTGCAATAGCTTAGCGGTTAGAAGTCTAAATACCAAATAGTAAACTATAGCAATTTTTTTGCAACCAGTACGTTTCCTTTCTCGTACATTCTGTTGGTCTACCCATTTTATTTTCTTATCTTTTCCCTTATTACACCTATCTTTTCACTTCAATTTTTTTTTTTTAAAAAGCGAAAATGTAAAAAATTGGGACATAAATGACCCGCAAGATTACTAGCTTTACAAATTTAGAAAATCACAAAGACTGTTGATTAATATTGCATAAAGAGCTTTGAGGGGAAAAACGAAAATACGTGTATAAGTGAATAGATTAGATATAAAGAAATGCAATACTTAAGCTATTTCTAACTAAGCAAGTTCCCGAAATTCACTCCACTCCACCAATGTTGCTGCCATATCATTTCTTTAATTGTGAACTAGACTGAAGAAGGGGAGGAGTACAATAATTCTCAAAGTTTATAAGAACATTGCTTTAGTCCTTACGATAAGTTTGGTTAGGGTGAAAAGTGGAAGCACAGGAGGAAAGGAAGTAAATAATATAGATAAATTGTTGGTTGGAGCGAGGTGTGGAATTGGAAGAAAATTAGGAGAGCTACCCATCTACATCAACATTTCCTTCCCTCCGAAACTGGAGAAGCTGCAGAGCATAAAAGACAAATCTAACCTTATTTAGTCCTGGAAAAGTGTGTGTGTGTGAGAGAGAGAGAAAGAGACTCAGATGCAAAAATGTAAAATATTTTCGTTGCTCTCCCCCTCATGCCCTGGGGAAAAACAAAAATGATATTCCTAGATGAAGTATTGTCCCTCTACCTTTCCCATCCTCTTATCATTATCCCCCACCATACTAGATCAATATATCATGCACTCATGAAAATTATCTACAGAATCAATTGCTCTCCTGGTGAAATAATGTTCAAAGTTAATATGCCGAGAATTACTTGGATTACATTGAAGATGAAAGAAGAAAAAGCGGCAGAGAAAATTTGGAAACAGAGAATACCATTTCTCTAATCATTAGCAGCCTTTAGTTCTGGACATATATTACTGGGAAAATTAAAGTGAAACTGGAGCACAAGATAAATTGATTGTATTTGAATTGAACCAAATGGTTTGACAATTCCAAAAAGATTCTATATAGTGATATGCTTCAATTTTAACCACCTACCATGAACTCTACCAAGTAGGTAATCAACCAAGTGCCATAAAGACCTGGAAACATCAATAAAAGCCTTGCTAATTAGATTTGATACGCATATATCCCAATCTTAGATTAAATTTGAAAGTATTTTACCCTCATTCAATAGACATTTTCCGTCCAGTATGACTAAGTTGTTGCCTAATTAGATTCATGAATCATGAACACACCTAATTAGATTATACTGCACAAGCATTGCTAGCCTCCTCCATTTCCATGACTTCCTGGCCATATATAGAATACTCATCATTACTGACAATTGCCTCTATGGTAATTTCTTAAGTTGAACGTCTCCTACTTCCTAGTCAACAATTTTGAATTACTCCACAAAATCTTATTATGAAAAACCATATTTCCAAAAGGCAATCAATCACAATAAATTCCCCCAACTTAACATACTCCGCTACTTTACCATACAAAATCCTAAATTGACTATTAAATTATGTAAAAGCACATTTCTACAAACTTCCACCAACACCTGCCTCTGTTGTAAAATGTCTCATGCTTCCTAATCCAGAAAATGAATTACTTAATATAATCTATCTAAGAAATACAATATTCCTACCTATAATCAATCACAATAAATTCTGAACTTAACATACTCCATTTAATCTCTAATAACCAAACAATACCTCCAAAAAAAATCCTCATTACTTTATCATACAAAAGCTTAAATTCACCATACATTACATAAAACACATTTCTATAAACTTCCATAGAACAATAACCTATAATCAACCACAATCAATTCCGAACTTAACATACTCCGCTTAAACAATAATAATCAACCAATGCCTACAAAAACTTCCTCCTTAAATCACCATACAAAAACCTACTTTCACCACTAGATAACGTGAAAAAACACATTTCTAGAAACTTCCACCGACACTTGCCTCTATTGTAACTTCTTATGTTGAATGTCTCCTACTACCTAGTCCATAAAATTGATTTTCTCACCAAAATCTAATTAATAAATACAATATTCCTTAAAAACAACAAACCTTTAATCAATCAACACTTCACATACTCCGTTTAAACACTAATAATCAAGCAATACTTATAAATAAAAAAAAATCCTCCTAAACTTACCATACAAAAGCTTAAATTCACCTCTGAATTACATAAAAAAAAAACACATTTCTATAAACTTCAACCGACATAATAAGAGTAAAAACACAAAATTAAGCAACACGAGAGATATTGAAAAGTAATTGAAGCAGAAAAAAAACAGAGTAGTCCCTTTATACAGTGAAGAACGAGTGAGGCAAAAAGTGGAAGCTTGAAGCAGGAGGGGAGAGAGAGAGAGAGAGAGTTCTTGGTCTGTGCCCTAGTTTTTTCCCCAGTATAAACACTTATGGGGACCAAAATATCATTAAATTGTTATTATTAGTACTTTTCGTAATTCTGCACTTTTTGTTCAAAACATCAAAGGGCCTTCTTTTTCTTCTTTCTATTGACAGATATTTCTTTTCTTTTCTTTTCTTATTATCTGAAATTATCTTTAACTGCAACTCTTATTTTATTTAAAAAATAATAATTGAGCCACACTCTATGAATATTTATTTATTTATTGTAGGAGCCTAATTTAAAAGGTATCAATTTGATAATAGCAACATAAAAGAACATGTAAAAGATACTAAAAGCCATTTTGCAGCTATTTTATTTTTTTACGGAAGTTAGACAAAATGAACTAAACTTCACGAGTAGTACCATCAATTGCAATTAATCGTATAAATCTGCCGGGAAAGTAGTGTGGGTGAAATTGAAAAAACAAAATCTTTGGCACATTCGGTTAGATTGTGGGCATTAGTATTGAAGATTCTATTCCATTTCCATGAGCAAAGCTAATCTTCTAGAACTTGTTTGATACGGTGGAGTGAAAATGAATAGTATGTTATTTCTAGTTTCTTTTTCCATTCCAGTGTTCGTAGTGGGAACTTTTTTTTCTACGGGAATGCTCATTCCAGGAAAAAAAATGGGAATGGGAATGGTCATTCCGCTACATAACATATGGAATGGTTTTTTCAGGAGAAGTTGGAATCCTCAATTTATTGAAAGTAACCATTATGCCATTTATTTAATTATGTGTTCAAATTAGAAAACAACATGTTCATTTTCTCCAAAAATATTTTATTATTTTGAAAAAACTTTATATACGATTATTACTAAATATTTTATTTATTTTGTTGCTTTTTCCATTTAAGTTAACATGAAATGTAGTTATTTTAATATTATATTAAACTTTATATATTAATTATATTTAAATATTGTATGTTTGATACGCTTCAATGTAGAAACAGTGGCAGATCAAAAAAAGATTCTTTACATGGGCAAACTTTTTACTGGTTTTTTTAAACAATATTTATCAACAAATCGTACAAATATCGAGGGATTTTCTAGTCTTTAGGAGTTTCTAAAGGGACCTTGAGATAGTTTCCTAACTTAGGCTCAGATACCAATTGTGACAACCCTACCCTCTCGGGCCGGGAATGCCGCGTGCCTCTCGGCACTGGGTTCTATCTTTTACAATATAAAATACATGTGGATAAAAATTCTAAGGAATAATATTATATTCTATGGCTCGTAATTTGACTTTGGTCTTCAATTGAATTTAAAAGTCTTCTAATCTTGGTTTGTGTCTAGCTTTGACTCAATTCTTTATCTTGGATCCAATGCTATACTTTAGAAGGTTCAGGTTCTATTCCGCTTAGTCCTGCAAAAAACTAAAACAAAAAACAGAGAAAGGGTGAGCTATAAATAGCTCAGTGAGTCCCCAGTGAAGTGA
>JAOWBF010217174.1:0-14901 GCA_028566175.1 Vinca major
TATTGGATGAACGTAAAATCGAAAAGGACTTTAAAATTAGGAAAAAAACGAAAAGGATACTAACTTCAAACTCAAAAATACGAAATGGACCAAATAGGCAATTTTGCCGCAAAATATCAGGAATAACAATCACCTCAATTGATACAAATTTGCCTCCAAATTATAAAGAAAAAATCCCTAATTATGGCTGCTCTTTTTCCCCCTGAATATTGGTATTAACTTTTGTTATCTGTGTGATATATATTGCAGGCAGTTAACCTTTATTTGCAATTTCAGCTACAAACAGCTTCAATAGCAAGTCTCTTCACAGCTCCGGGGCACAGTTCCATGTTGAAATTTCCAAGTTCCAAAACACAAATGTTCTGGTTTAGGCAAACCTGATGAAGAGTCATCATATATTGTTATACTCATGGAATAAGAATAAGAAGAAACTTCACATGTATTCTTGAATGAGCATATTTTCTTGGATGTCAAACCTATCATTCGCCATCTTATGGGGAAAAAACAGCAAATGACACCCATTTAATTATGGATTTCAGCCGGAACCGGATCCAAAACCACAATCCAAACCAACATATTTAACCACAGTTTGTTAGTTGCATAAGGTAAAATTTGAACATGCAACCTCTCGCTTTAGAGGCAAGTGCCTCAATCGATGAGTGAACGTAGTGACCCCATCTCATTATCAATTTGACTACTTTGCTTAGTGACCATGAGGGGGAGGTTCGATTGCATATATAACCTCT
Source organism: Vinca major (assembly GCA_028566175.1). NCBI lineage: Eukaryota > Viridiplantae > Streptophyta > Magnoliopsida > Gentianales > Apocynaceae > Vinca > Vinca major. The sequence goes on from JAOWBF010217174.1 coordinate 747, forward strand.
TGATCTAACGAGAAAGAAATAAAACCAAAATCCTTATATAAGTGACACTAACATCAGCAAGTATGGCCGATAGACCATGGTCAAGCAGATGACCATAAGAAGAAAGCACCGAGGTCAAACCCCGCCAATACCTCATTTGAAATTCTTAAGACATAGAAAACACCAGTAATGAGAGGATGAAAGAGTTGTTTGTGCACACCTTTTCGATTAGTTGAGATGAATTAGAATCATGGCAGTTTCCCATGGCAAAGTTCCCACAAGACCCTGTAGGAGTTCCAAAGCTGGCAAATTTGATAGTAGAAATGTGTGTATTCATGGAGCATGTCAGTTTTACTGTTGCCTTATTTCTTAGATTCTTGTTTCCATCAATCTGGAAGGACTCGAGATCAAATGAAGGATGGTCCTCTGATATATGGGTACAAACAGTAGAAATTTTACGAGTTGAGAATCTGATTTGGGTAGGATCTCCCCCTTTCTCCTCAAAGATCACCAAGACATTCCCTGATGGTTTGAACCAGGACCTTGGAACATGGTACCTACAGGAAGAAAAATGTGAATCAATCAAAATCCAAAGAGGAATACATTACAAAGGAACAAAGAGAAATTTAAAAATGCAAAACAAAGTCACCAGCTCATGATATCACCTGCAGCTTTACCAATACCAAAATTCACAGAGAAGATTTCATATATAAACTAATAACATCAGTTTTAATAACTCAGTGGTAGTATAAAGAGGCAAGATTACGATTTGTGCAAGTACAAGAAATTTTCCAAAAAATCTATCAAGCAAGTGTTTTTACACTTTCTGCCTACAAGTCTCACTCTTCTGTACAACACGTCAATGTCCTTAGCTTCAGAATATGGAATGTGACTTGTCATGAGAATATGTCCTTAGTTTCAGAATATTGAATGGAATTTTTCCATGAGAGTGTGTGCATGTCAGTTCAAATTCCATGATTTTCTGAAGTAATTGTTTGCAAGGTCATTTGAAATGCGCTAGAATTCTTCACTCTTCATTCTTCGGGAACTTTTTCACCTAAGATACCAAGCAAAATATGCTCCAAGAGGCACGCATATCTTATAATAAGAAGTAATACCTAGTTTGTAAAAAGTACGGATAACAAGATAACTATACAGCAAACACAAGTTGGGTTTTTTATACTAAACATAGAAAGGAAAATAGCATACCTATAATTTCTTTAGTATCAAAGCAAGTTCATTTTTTTTTTACTATTATATTTTTTGTGATCAGCAAATGTACAGAAAAAACTTTTTGTCATAATATATCATGATCTATCAGTTTCATTGGTTCCAACAGTCCCTATGGATAGGCTGCAAGTTCAGGTTGGACTTATACAGACTATGCTGACAATTAAAGTAAAATAACTAGATAAATGACTCTTGTAGTTTTTCTTCTTCCTAGAGTTCTTTCTTCTTCTATTTTCCCTTCTCGTCTACAGTAAACATATTTTTCACTTATTTGGTTTGTAGTAACTGCCAGCAATTGTATTATCTTATCATTGCTATCTATGCAACGCATACCCTTCGGGTCTTAACTAATGTTATGTTATGCAATCTCACCATCTTTGTGTAGGTTCGCCACATCCAGTGCTGCACTTGTTGGGGCTAAATTTGCCTCTATAATCACAGTGAACAACACACTTTTCATGTTTGGAGCTTTTCCTAGGCCAGTATCTGCCAATTTCTTGACCATTCAACCAAGCTAAACCTTTACCCATATGAACCATATCAAGTCCAACAGGTTCATTTCCAGGAGGAGGGTCCACTACAACCTGTCATATCACGATGACTTATGAATGATAAACAATATTCAAGAATCATTTAGTTTCACAAGTAGAAAATAATAGCTTTAATATCTAGTGAGCAATTTGTGGCATTAATTATGGACGAGAGTAGTACTACATGCTAGGTTGTAGTACTGTAGTGAATGGCATACATCTGATTTATCCTAGCGAGTAGTGAACCAGTGAATGGGGAACACACATTATGTGCTCAAAAGCTACATTAATTTGAAATTACAGCAGTAAAGTATTTGGTTGATAACAAATACACGGAAAGCAGATGGGGACAAATTGAGATATTCATCAACTTAAACAATTAGGAGCCTTTCTGAATGTATACGAGTTCTTATCTATGTTCTTTCTGAACATTAGAGAACATTCAATTTGACAGCATCAAGCATGCGAGCTTAGCCTGAATGGAATATGTAGTTGGAATACAAGCTTGAAAATATATTTTCTTGCTTTCATACTTAAACCTTCATGAATGTAGAGAACAATATGGTAAATGATAATATATGCCAGTTAGACGATTAAAGCTTCTACAATGTTTATATATTTTCATTCTATGGAGATTAATGGTTTATTCTTCATATGTGAAAGTAGTTCATGGCACTGTCACTAATATCGAGAGAAATGGTAATTCATTTGATTTGTGACATTCTCCTAATTTTACCTTGTACCATGTAAGGGGCAGCTCCTTTGGTGGTTCTGAAGTTGATATCCATTTTACACTGTTTAAACCATCAGCCTCGTATATCCTTAGATGTTCTCCTTCCAGTCCAATCTGAATAGACAATATTCACATAAGAAGGTGAACATCAATATATTCCACCTCCACCATTTTTCTGCCAAAAGATGAAGGATTTTCTATTTACAAGGTTTACATCTACCTCGTCAAATGAACAATTCAAGTGATCAACAGAAACATGCAAATTCATTAAACATCTTAAGAATCAAGTAATTTATCCTACATAAAAAAGAAAAAGAGTAAAACCAAAAGCTAATGTAAAAAAAGTTCGAGAGATGAGTACAAGTGAGTTTGTAGGCAGGCCCATTGTCAAGCTCAATAGAGAGCACCAGAATTATGTTCACCTATTTGCTGCTCTCCACTTCTACAGAAGGCAGTGTAGTCCACGCATATAGTCACTAGGAAATAAAAGGTTTCTTTACCATTTAATTGCTTCTTCTCCTGTTATTATTTCTTTAGATATTTTCTTTTGCCATTAACTTTATTCTTGCATATACTCATATCTCCTTCCAGGAAAAGTTACTACACAGACTCGATTTTCATGGCAATCGCATTAGACACTCGAAAATAATATGGAATGCTATACCATCTAAAAGTCACATTATCAGTTGCATAGAGTTTAGCTTGTTTACTGACAGTGCACTCAAAGAGTGGGTGACGTGACAAATGAGCATAGTGCAACTTTTAATCAAGGTATGAGACTTGAGACTCTGAGAGTGTTAACTATTCTTCTGGTATTTGATCTCCAAAACAATTCCAGTGAGTCAAAGATACTGAAGTTCACCATTGAGATAAAAAAATTCCCCCCTTCTCCATATTATAAAGAAAAAAGGGGAAAAAATTGATTTCAAAGAAAAAGAATATATTTTCTTTCTTGGGTTTATACTTCATTTATGCCTAGTATGGATAGTTATAAATGAAACTCCTTATCTTTAAATGGTAAATAAACTCTTTATCTTTGACAAGACATCGTCTTTCTTTATTGGATAGTCATACAAAGAGATCATGTGTTCAGAATGAATAGGACAGTTACTAGGAGATATTCAAGCTACAAAGAAGAATGATTACCTTGTAGGCCCAAGTATATGAAGACAAGTCCATCGATCCATTCTTGCACCCCAGAATTTTGACACTGGTTGGACCGGCTCCTATCCATTCATAAAATGCTCCAGCATTCTAGAAAGCAGAAGAGTGGTTACAATGTTGTAAAGTCATAGAAGAACTATGAATTAAAGAACTAATACAGCAACGATTATGTTTCTTCAAGCGCCTACAACTGTGGCTAAGAATGCTCATTCTTGAGATCTATAAGATGCTCAGTGTTAACTTAAGACAGCCTCACCATGCATCATAAACTCAAATATCAAAGTTATTAAGCTGTCAGCAAGGAAAAGCCAATTTTTGGTTAGCAAGTTTCATATCTTCATATTGAATACCTAATATTCACAATTTCACATGCAAGTAAACAAGCAAATATTCTTAGACACCACATGCCCATTTATTACATGGATCTTTCCATGTCAAAATTCAGACTGCTAGCATTATGGCCATTAGGCTACACAAAATTCTGCACTTGCCAAAATAACAAACCGAGTACCTAGCTAATCAAATTTTTACTAGAGGGATTTTCCGGAGATAGAAAACAAAAATTACCACAATCTGGCTCCTAAAAATAATTTCTGCCTTCCTAAAATCATGACTACAACTTCGTTTGTTAGGCCCTCCACGCCAGGACAGGTCCTGGGCCAGGAATAAGCAGATTTTCTGAGAAGATCGTACTCAGTCTAACATTTCTTTAGTAATATGATGCTAACAAGAGAACTTTATGCATTTTCCCTTTTCCTGCAAAGCTACTATCTGCATAACTTCTTTTTTATGAGAGACTAGTCCTATAGTCAAAATGAACTGTCATCAACAAATTTCATCTCAGATGCTTTCCAGACACGGGGCTAAATAAACAAGAACTGTATCATAAATGTGAGACGGAAAAATTGACAGGGAGAAACAGCAAAGATCTATTACCTGTAGGCCCATTGTCATGCTTAATAGAGCAATGTCGTTCTTCCCTGCCTTAAGAGTTATGGGACTCATAAATTTGAAGCGTGGAACTGTGCCATTTCCAGAACCACTAGCTGAAAACAAGAAAACGAGATACTTGAGAAAATCAGGTAAATTTCAGGATAAGGTAGAGGCTGTTCATTTTCACAAGTAATTTCTTCAATGAAACGATTGCACCAAAGAGCAGTAACAAAACAAAAGGTCTCAATAAACTACAATCACAGAAGAATTTAGGGATATGACAAGAAAAAAGCATTTGTGATAGAACACCTTGAAGTTTTTTATTAACAAAAGCATGCAAAACATGTCCCTTGGATTCAACTAAAAGCATTGCGTTGCTTCCATTTCTTACACATTCTTCATTGCCATCAACAAGAAAACTGCATCAACAAAGATACAGAAATGAATATCAGTTCCAGTCCACACACTAGTATACATCAAATGTGAACTACCTCGTAAACTTTGATGCATAATTGAGACTTGAAATGCAGGTTTGATCGGTCAAGCTCTTAGAGAAATAAATATTACTTGTAGAATATTTTGTAACAACCACACCCAGATGAAAGCATGTATTTTTCTATTGCTTAACAAGAGAAATATATGATCTACAAAATTTTCCCGTAGTCTACTCTTTGTAATCATTCTCATGTTAGAGAGCATACTACAGAAGAAGCTAACCAAATAGAAATATACTTCACTTGCAAAGCTTTGATGCAACGGGAACACATTAGCTAATTTGGCTGCACCGCCGCAGACCCACAAGTGGGTCGATTATTCTCAATTGGCTCAATACATGTAAATCTTGCAAGCAGAACGGAAAAGATTCTCCTAAACCTCGTAGTTACAATGGTACCATTTATAGACCTTTGGAAGAATCAAAGTAGACCAGAGTAGCAGATCTATTTACTATTCATGTTTAGCCAAAGAAATTCCTCATTAACTGATAACGAACCTAAATTCAGAGCCGAAGGCCCAGCAGCAAAATGCAAGCATATATACTGTATCAAACAACTTAGTAATTGAAAAGTACACCATTAGAGTTGTAAGACCAACCTTGTTGTGTACCAGAGGTAATCTGTAGTATCTTTTGTGGTGTTTATGTGATCAACAAAGCTATTGCGGGTGAAATCTGCATTTCCCCAGATCGAAGCTTTCTCCTGAAATACTTGCCATGAAAGACCTTTGATGTCTCTACTAGGTGCTGGAGTTGATGACTTTAAGTCTGAAGGGACCATCTCAACTACAGAAGTTTGACATCCAACCTATTGAAATCAGGATATGAAAAGTAGAAAGATGAAATACGCGCAGGAGAGCACTTTTCACATATCCTCCTAGCTGAAACACCAATAGTCTTACTTCCGCCATCCTTTTCTTCTATTTCTGTTCCTTTTTTTTAAGGTGAGGGGCATTTGACCACCATTTTGCCATGCAAACAAACAGATTGTCTTGAATTAGGAGAACTTGTTTGAGCTGGGAGATTCCTTCCTTTATTTGTTTTATCTTTAAATTTGTTCCGTCTTTGCTTTCCTTGTAGTTAAAAATCAACTAGTAATGTTCTTGCCTATATTCCTAATTCCTCCTACTAACTTCTACTCTTTGCAAAAGCATACACAAAGAAAAGGATGTCACAGAATACAACCAGCCAATAATGGTTCAACATTTTGGATAATCAAAATAATGAACCTTTCATCTTTACCTCTGGTTTATGCTTTACAAAACGATATCTTCTACAAAGATACTTTTACTTTGTTCTGGGAAGTGGGAAGTGCAAAGCAGCTAACTGTTGGTTTAATCTTGAAATTAGGCATTAATCTTGTATCCACTGTTTCTTTCCAATTCTCATTTAGAGACCTGCTTTAGTAGGTAAGATCTATTAATTTATCATTGAAACTGATAAGGGTCTATGTCAAACCCCACTCCCTCAAGGTGAGTTTGACCCATCAAACGAAAATAGAGACCACACATGCTTTCTATTGCCAAATCCTTTGGCTAAGTGATTGGCCTTCCCTAAATTAATTTTCAATATGTTTCAAAAAATTCCTTGTCTGTAAAATCTTATACTCTTCATTAATCATGCAAAATCAAATGTCATCAAAGATTTAAAACAAAAGGTTACCTTTGCTGTGTTGAATACTACGTTTTTGCAGTCTGGTAGAATGCTGATAGACCATGCAGGTAGGTGATATGATATATTTCGAAACACTACCACTTTGTCATTTTTATCGTCCTTGTTGGCAATGAATGCTGCACAAGTTCCTGAGGTGTCTTCATAGACATCAGCCTACAAGAATGTGAAGGAAATATTCAAAACCCCGAACTCCCAGTCCACCGAATAGGAGTGAGTTAAGAGCTTTCAAATATATAAATTAGAATAATCTCTGTCAGCATAGGTTTTTATATGAGCTTATTTATTATGTAACAGGCTCATTCAACGTTGAACTATCTGTTTAAAATATTTTACAGTCATCTTTTGAGCAAATGAACAAAATAACATCAGCTGGAGAAATGATCCCTTATTAGCATCATAAATTCTAAAGAAAAGGCTTAACACGTCCTTTTTTTTTATGTCTGCCGCAAGATGCATTGAGGTAACTCAGTATTTCATAAGATAGACATCAACTGATCGAGCAGATGCACGTTCTTTTAAGATGTAACAACTAAACTAAAGGTTAGACTCCTGACTTCTAAGAAAGATTGCAACCCTTGATAAATGACATCTTAAAGAATCCGGAAAGCCTATTTTGCTTCTGTTGTACTATTATAACAGCAAGATAGATGACAAAGCATGATCAGGGCACACAACAACTGTCGGAAAAAATTGTCCTAGAACAAAGCATCACATGTATTCTGATTGATTATCTACACCCTAGGCGCCAATGGTTTCACTAAAACTGAATTGGAAATTTGTATCTCCTTAGTTGAGCAATAAAATCACTTGACAACGAGAATGGCAACCACAAAAGAATACAATGAATTGACGGAAACATACAATTCTATATTTGTACCTGGTCTAGGGTAGAATTGAAGCATTATAAAAAGAATGAGAGATGAAGTTACGCCTGGAAAACAAAACCTCAAGAGTGCTTTGGCCATATATTAGACAATATTACAAATAACCCAAGTTAACGAAGTACAGTCAGTCATACAATTATTTTGTGTGTCTTTACACAATAGAGTCAAGAGTTAGACATATAACCTCTTGTAAAGGACCCAGTGAAAGCAATGTTGGTTCATTGTTTAGCAAGGCATGCTCGCACAATTTGATAGCTCTGTGAAGCTCCTTAAGGTGTCCCCACTTTGGAAATCTTGGCAGTCCTGGTAACATTTTGGGGGAATATCTGGATTAGTCAGGAAAGAAAAGAATAAAAAGACATTTTCAATTGAATTATTAATTCAAGAATAAGTGCATTAGTAGATAAGTATTGGTTAATCATAAAATCACGCTCACCATATTCATCAATAGGCGCATCATAGTCATAGCTTGTGGTTATGAATGGGCCACCAGATGTGCGGCCAAAGTTCGTACCACCATGATACTACACACACAAAGAAAATTGCAGCGGAAGGAATAGGAGGAGAAAAAATATTAGCTGGTATGCATCTGATGTTGACTGCAAGCAATCACTTACTTTATCCAAAAAAGAACCACAGTGTCAAAGCTATCCATAAATTCATTAATAAGATAACGAAATTTTTAAGAGGTAAGGAAGTACCATGTAATAGTTTTGTAAGCTTCCTCCTTTTTGGAAAAAAAGGGCAACAGAATAAGCAACATCTTCTGGAGGCCTGTGAGGATCGCTAGCACCAAAGGTTTTGAACCTTACAAATTTTAGCAGAAAATGTGTCATAATGAATGTGTCACAAACTTAAATGTTTATTCAATATAACAATGGATTTCTGAAATATGACTAGTAGAAAATGAAAATGTTCTCATAGGACCATAATCTATAACAGCACAGTAGATCAAGTCTTTACAAATTCAAAAGGATAAAAGGAGCAATAGTTAAAGTCCTAAATTTCCAAACTAGAGATCTTAAAGTTACATGCCGCTATTACTTCCTCCTTACGGTTAAGCTTGTTAAAATAATCCTTCATTCTGCAAATAAAGCAACTCATAAATCCGCACGAGAACAAAATATTCATATAATGCATAGTCACAAAATAAACATGCACCCAGTGCTCACACTCTGGACAAGCATGCTAGCAAGTATCATGCATATCAACAGAACAGCAGACAGAAAGACAAAAGCACACTCTCTTAGGGTGCATTTGGTTTGCCTTTCCATTAAAAAATAATAATCAATCTTTAGTTGGGGGGTGGAAAAATCTTCAACAACTCCAAGTTTCATTTCATCCTCCAATTTTTTAATAACAACCCAATAGACCTCCTAGACCTTTTTTGGCAGAATTGAGAATCATCAAAATTGAAGGAACTGATTCAACATATTTAAATAGCATTTTAAGCAGCTCATGAACAGATTGAGGCAACATTGCCCCTGTATTTATTCATTTAATAGTATCAATAACAATAACTTGTTGCTAGTGAGAAGACCTCATAAAATCTTATTCCAGATGTGGTTAACAAGCAAGTTCAGCAATCAAATTATTAGTCAACTCTTTCTATATAGTTAGCAAATGAAGGAGCTGGGGGTACAGTTTGCTCATTTTTTCTTGACCAAAAATGGAGGTGTCCCTCTTTAGCGCAATCTAGTCAGAATCTGGAAGATTTGAATTACTAAATTTACAGCACAACGTCCCTTGTACGGAAATCCTAAAGAATCATGAAATCGTGTTGAAACAAGCTGTATAAATGAAAGTTACATTGATATATTTAAGAGAAGCAGACTGTACCATCCAGGCCAATTTTCGGTCCACATCTTAGGCTTGTTGGGATTGATGGGTTTAAACTGATCACAGTAAAATGAATTACATGTATCAATCTGCAAAGAAGTTGAATAGAGTTGAATCCTTAGTGAAATAAGGTTGCTCCTATATGCAAATCCGTATATAAAGTAAGGGAATAATATGAAAATAATATTAAAAAACAAGTCAAATTCCATTCTAATTTAGGAGCAAATCTAAACTTCTGACCACTCTGGTTGTTAGATGTCGTGGAACAACTAATTATTGCAAATTGTTAATCACATAAGTGCACTTCTGCAACTTATTAACTACAAGAAGTACAAATCTAGTTCTATTGTCTGGCAAATTTTGGTTGTCCGGAAAAGAAAACTAAGGACTTTGCTCTTGCCAACCTCCTCCTTGACATTTTTAAGTAGTGATGCAAGACTTACCACAGGGTCTGGAGCATCAAACTGCTCGCACATAATCCAAGGTACACTAGTATTTTGTGAAAGAGCCATTTTAGCAGCCCACAAGGCATATCTTTTACCTCCTTCTCCATAAGCGGTTTCATAGAATCCGTACTCGTTTTCTACCTGCAAATAGAAATTAAAGCTAAAATGTGACTAGATAAGTTCGTGCAGAAATGTACACATGTAACCCAATACAGCATCAATTAAGAAGAAACATTAATATTGAGGTTGGAAAGATGATGTTGGGCAATGCTCATTATAAAGTCTTATATTGGTGCCAAAGTGGGACCTCCAACTATGGTGAAATTGGGCAAATTGCATGTTGTGAATACAAAAGTGCATACCCAATGCCAACAAGTTTTTGCTCCCTGATCTGACTAAGAGAATATGGAATTGCTATCACAATGGACAAGCCTACCTAAAACAACAATTTGCTTATACAAGATTATGAACTACAATGGAAGAGACGGCTAGGAAAAGACACTAACCAGAGAAAATAATTCCAGAACATGGATAGTTTTTTGTGTGTTCTTCATAAACTATGACTTGAAATTCAAGTAAAAAGACCTTCCAAATACACTTATTTGTCCTTAGCCAAATCTACTATGTGTGCATTCAAGCTCAGGATTCTTTAAGCACTAAAAATATAGTTATGTAGCAATACCTGTGTGAGTGTCATCATCTTACATAGTACTATACGTCCCCCGATTTATCTGTATTCTTTATTTAAATGAAATAAAGGATATGCACCCCCTCAAAATGGCTTGTCATAAGAAGATTTTAGGTTTCTTGGTAACCAAAACGCTTAAGAAGGGAAGAAACTGATAGCAGCATTATAAAGCTAGAGATAATAACCAGATGACAAAGTCTTGCTCTGGGCAGTTTGGTACTACATCAGAGTACTAGAAGAATTAATGTAAATCTCCCATTCTATTGGGTGAATCTTAAATGCCATCGCACATTTAGCACAAACCAAAGCTAATTTGAGCAATTTAGCAGTTACCCCATGATTCTTTAAAGGACTTCAACTGAAAAGGTCTTAACCAAAAAGGCTTACTTGCCTGGGCCAGAATGATAGGACCTCCTTGTGATGCAAAAAGCTTTTCTTGCTTCATTAGGTTCACAATGAAAGTCATGAACTTCTGCATGTAATACTGCAACCACAACCAAAAAGTTCCAGTAGTGAGGAAAGAGAAGTTGTGCATTGTTAAGAAGGGGGAAAGGAGTAGGCAATGGACAACAAAGAGATATTGAAATGGCTCAAAAAGTTATGTACCATTTAAACAAAGAATAAAAAATGCAGACCTTGAAAGGTTCACTATCGGTGCGGAAAACAGTGCCTGGCACATAATGTAACCAAACCGGAACTCCACTGCACAAGTATACACTCGTCAGGATTTCTCGAACAGAAACTCGATAGTTGTAGAACAATCAAAAAATGGCAACTGCCAATGTTATATCCTGATCTAAGAATAAGAAAAGATTCAAATTGGGGGGGTGAAACTTAATGTTTATTTGAGTGCCTGAAGCCTTTCTCTTCACAATTAACAAAAAGTACAATAAGTTGAGCTTTGAGTGTAACTAACACTAGTGTAGAGTTACAGTTTGAAGAATGGATCCTTTTATTTAACTATGAAAGCACAAGAATATGCGTTTTGAGGAGCATCAACATACCCAAAGTTCCACTCTGCGGCCACAAAAGGTCCAATCCGAAGCATCAAATACATGCCAGCCTCCTGAACTATCTTGCAAAATTTGACCAGATCATACCTTCCTCCAAAATAGTACTACATAAAGCAATACCAAAAGCATGATCAATAAAAATAAAAAAAGAATTAGTCCATTTTCTTCATCCTAATTGCCTCAATTTTATTCATCAACAGGAATTGATAACTGAATGTAGTATTCACTGACATTATTGGGGGAAAGCTCGTGACCGTTCCAAAAGACATAGGTTTCTATAACGTCCACACCTCCTTCCTTTGCTGTCTGGACCAGGCTTGGCCACATCTATAACAAAAATTGGACAAATTATGCAATTCAGAGCCAGTATACTAACCATTTTGCTATTGATTGGAATGATAAAATTACAATCAAGAATGACAATGCAATACAGTTTGCTACAGGCATTCACACAAAAACTATATCGATTTATGGCATGGAAGTGAGATCAAGGACCTGATAAGTTTCAGCAAAAAGAAAGGCAGATCCTTAGGGAATTAACATCACTGGCAAATATATACATAGTATAGCATAAAATTTACATAGAATTAAAGCAATAATATTGGACATTAATCGCAGAGTTATAAAATGAATTTACAACAAACAAGTAGTACTTTTAAGGCTACTCAGCTATTTGCTCGATTGTCAAGTGTCAAACTTGTAGTTCATGATGCAGTACAAAAAGTAGAAGCATAATGCAGTAAAGAAGAAATGGAGAACAAGTAAGCAGTGAATAAATTAGGCGGAGAAATTGAAAGTGAGAAAAATGAAGAGAGAGAGTTACGGCGGGAACGCTGCGGGGGTAATGAATGGATGCGGAAATGAGGAGCTTGCGTTGGCCATCGATGATGAGGGAGCGGCGGTCATAGGTGACGTTGGAAGCAGCGGCGGCGGCGGAAGAGGAGAAGGAGGAGCAGAGGCAAGTGAGGAGGAGAAGCGAAAACACAGTACACTTTGCTGTTAATTGTGGTGGCTCCATTGCTACTACCTCTGCGGAGAATGTAGATAAAGTTAATAAGCTTATTAGCTTTTATAGTATATTATTAGAGTTGCGGCTATAATGTAGAATATAAAAATAAAATAAAATGTCGGTATATATTAATATTTTTATAAATGTTAGATCATATACAATAGATGTTCTCTTCATGAATACTTAACTAAGATATGTAACACTTGTTTTACCTAACATATTTTACAAGATTACAATAAGTACTCTCTGAAGAAAATAGAACTTCAAATTTTTTATCCGATAAAAAAACATATTTATTAATAGTACTAATATATATTAAATTTTTAGTGTTCGTCACCATAGTAATATTGCATTATGAGAGTAGTATTAAGTAGATCAACCTCTCTGTCCCTCAGTCAATCAATCAGAATAGCTGCATTGCATTAGAGCGGGTAAATTGAATTAAGTATGATTTATTTGTGTTTAATTTTTATATTGGTAAAGCGAAACAGCTGGACGTTGGCAGATGGGGGTACAAGTTTTACAGCTTGCGGTACACCTAACGGCAGTAGTTTTCTGTGATAGGGAGTCTGAAATATGTAAGAGAAATTACTATTGGCTCTGGCAATACTTTGATTTTCTGTGTCAGAGGCTTTTTTTTTAATTTCAATACTCCCTCCAACACCAAATAAGATTAATAGTTGAGACTTTAATTTTTTTTTAAATAAGATTAACATTTGGGCTATTATGAAAATATAATGATTTTTTACCCTTTTTACTCTCTTTTTACTTTTTTAACCATAATTTTCATTTTCAAGAAATAATCAATGAAAATATATTAGTATTTTGTTTTTGACTCTCGTTATTTTTAGAAAATTTCTTAATTTATGTGAAAATTAAAATATTAATGTTATTTTAGAATGGAGGGAATACTATTTTTCACCAAGTAAAGAAGCATTTTTCTTTTCCTCTTTTTGGAAAGAGACCACCCCCTGGGTTAACAATTTTACTTGTGACTTATTTTGGTGCTTTCCATGTTTGCTTCCGGAAATAGGATAGTAATAACACTTTATTATTTTACTATATGTTATAAAATGGTTAAAATTCTATAATATATTTAATTACAAGACTAAGAGATAAAATATTGTTAGAGTAAACAAAAGATAAGAGATAGTATAAATATTTTATTGTATTCTCTTCATTTTCATTTAATTATCGTTTATGAGATATATATATGTATTTAAATTAATTGTCATTTACATATTTTGTATTAAGTTTCAACAATTTATTCTAATTATACTCTCAACATATCTTTTATTGGAAAAATGAAAGAGAGAGAGTAAGGAAGGGGGTATTATTGGAATTGTGGTGAAAATATTACTATTTATTTTAGTTTCTTAATTTTTTTAAAGTATTATAAACGTCTTATATTGAAGAATTGAAGGAGTATTATTTTATTTATGTATCTTTACAATAACAAGAGATCTTTTTATTTATAGAGATCAAGAAAGTAGCTTATGAAACATTTCATTAATGCAGTAGTTTATAGACGTACAAATGG
>JAOWBF010217529.1:0-14847 GCA_028566175.1 Vinca major
CAAGAACGGCGAGCTGCTCATCCCCGTCGACGACGCGGAAGACGTCGCGGCGCTCGGCGGCGTCCGCAATCGCGTCGGTCGTCCCCCTATGGATCGCGCCAGCAGCAATGTTGGCGAGAAGAGGATGGAGGGCCGCTTTGAGGATGTCGGCAAGACTGAAGACGTCTCTGGTGGTGTTAAGATGGGTTGACGTACGCTGTGTTCATTTGATACCTTGACGTTTTGGGAAGACGGATAAGAGAGGCTTTGAGACATGGCTGTGGCTGCGCCCCTTTTCTTTTATGCTCACGTACTTAGATACCACTTCTCAGTCGCACTGACTGTCAATATTTTCATTTCCAATATGCATTTTCAGTACAGACACTATACATCACTTTAATTTGGTCTGCGCATTTATTGGTAGGATGGATGCCGTATTAAGCGCCGGCCCTCAGAGCTGCGAGCGTTGAAGCCCACAGACGTTTGAAGTTGTAGGGGCCGCTTCTGATTGGCCGCGCCACCGCACCGCCACATCGACCAGCCAATCACTGGAGTTGGACGGAGTTACTTGAGCCGCCATCTTCTACAGTTGCGCAACCTTTCCACTGCACTGCAGAGTCTTCTGCTTGGTGGGAATACGACCTCCTCGAAACATGAGTGCATCTAGGGAGCATTCATTCGCTTGAACGGCTGCGCTTGAGGAGCGTTCATTCACTGCTACAGTTGCACTGAAGGAGCATTCACGTACTGCTGTAGTTGCACTCAGCAAGTAGTTATTCAAAGTCGCAAACCAAGGACGCCCATTTCTTTCCTATCATATTAGACGCCGCCCTGCTGCTGGTGGACCGGTAGACGTCGGCCGCGTTTCTTCGCAAGAAGGTCGTCACAAATCAATTAACTTGGAGCGTTGCAGGGTGCCATATTCTCTGATGGCCAACCGAGGATGTTCTCAAGATTCCATCCGTCCATACCGCATGTCAACAGTGCCGCTTGAGGCTGTCTGTATACCCATCGACTCTTTTGAATGAAAGCGCGGTAGATTCGGTTGAGATGCGCCGTCCTCACTGACAGCTCAGTAATTCTGATCGGCCTACGCTTGCAGTTCTGTCAAACAAGAAGAATGGTAGGCACTAGGTATGTTGCACACATTGTAAATGCAATCTGCAGAGTGCCAAAATCTTCTCTGACCGTTTATTCTGATGGTAGCTTACAGACACAGAGAATAGCGAACAAGGATGCAGTGATTTTGAGAAATATTCTCGTAGTTTTGGTTACAGCTTGGCCTGATTATAGATCTTTCAGGAGGGTCCGCGAGTTGTCTCGACAGTGAATGAAATTAATGGTGTCAATTTGGTAGATTGTCTTCTCCGTCTTTCCCCTTGGATATTCTAAACTGTTCGCAAATCTTACAAAGCGATGGCTGATTGTGTTTATGGCCTCAATAAAGGCTGCAGGATACGGGCTACCACAGTGGCACACAAGTGCTTGAATGCACAAGAAATCATGCTTTCAGGATGTGTGCATGTGGCTGGCAAGACTCCAGGCAAATTGCGCAAAACTCGTTTCTCCACGCAAAGCAGCTTCTCTCCACTCGTGGCCAGGTTGAAGTGTTGCGTGAGGTGTGTAGTCACCAGCATTTTCCTTCAACCATCCAGGTACGACCGACAGCAGGTGGTGCAGCCTGGGCGAGGTGTTGTCCTTCACGGGGCAAAGCCCGGAGAAAAGTCTCCAACAGGTAACAGGGCAACCGAGCGGAAGGACGGGATGCACCCAGTCAACACAAGCCCTGCATCTTGGATGGAACGGGTTTCGACAGTCACCAGATCGAAGTGGTTGAAGTGAAGCTCCAGTGAAAACTGCATGCTCGCGATTGGCGGTGACTGGACTCTTTCCCGCGCGCCAGCCGCTTCCAACCAAACAGTGTGTGTGAAACCACTTCTTTCTCGCACTCTCTCCCTCTTGTTCGACACACAAACACAATCTCTCCCTCCTCAAGGAACTCAGAAGATGTAAGTCGTCCCCAAACGCCCTAAATTCTGACCATGCTCAGCGAGGCCAGAGATCACCGCTGACGACACCCACACGTGGATAGCACCCGTTGACGACCCACTTTGCAACCATGGATACCAACTCCATCGCTCTCGAATACTCGAACAAATTCAACCGCATCCACAAGATGTACGAAGACGATGACTTGCAGGGTGTCATCGATGGGGCGGAAGAGCTGCTTGATGACTCGAAGCTGCCCAAACATCTCCGCATGAAGGTAAGTAAGTCCGTCGTCCATCACCATGGCAGCGCCCTGGGAGCAGCCGTTCTTCACCACAGTGACCCTCTGGGAGCAGTTTCTCACCATTGTGGCAGCACATTGGGAGCATTCATTCCCCACCATAGCGCCGCCATTGAGCAGTTCCACTCTTCATTCGATCTTCAGGCTAATCCGTGCCCTCCAATAGACCCTTATCCTCCTGGCCTGCTGCACCGATGACTGGGACGATGCCGAGGAACTGCGCAATGAAGCCGAGGACATGTACCACATTGCGCACGCGCACTGGCCCCGCGATGCCGAGGTGAACGAGGTCTTGAGAGAGATCCGCGAATGCCTTGACTGTCTTGGCAAAGCTCAGTACGAGAAGATGTGGGGCGAGGAAGAGCAAGACGAAGAGGAAGAGATAGAGGAAGAGGAGGAAGTGGGCGGCGAGAATGAGAAGCGCCAGGAAGAAGAGGCAGAGGAGAAGGATGCTGCGGATGGCAGCGATGAGGACGACCACAAGGACGAGTAGGCACTATGAAATACGATGGCTGATGCGGATACCAAGGAGTCATTCCAGATATGGTACTTGCTGACATTGAGTAGATACGTGAAGGGAGTGCTGCCATTGCATGCGAAGAGAGTGTCACCCAAGTGGCGCTGCTTGAGGAGAAGAAGAAAGAGAAGAAGCTACCAAGGGAGGCGGAGAAACTAACACTGGGCGACGTCGACGACGACACTCGCCACTCTAGAAGGCCCGCTGCTTCTGGTCGTAACCAGCTTGCGCTGCGGGAACTTGGTCAAAGCAAGCCTTCTGATCCTGATAGCCCCGGCCCAGGCCGACAACTCAGACGCCACCCCTCCACGACTGCTGCCTCTGCGGCCGGTGGATCGGCAGATATCAGAAATCCACGCGAGGAAATCTTCACTACGGCGCGGCCCCCATATCCTCTAATTTTGCCGCTAGACTGGCACATCCTTGGCTATGACTGACTGTGATGAAGGAAATTTCCCCATCCGCTCCTCTTCTGCATTTGCAGCCGGACCAGTAGGCTAGGCCGAAGAATCTGCGTACCAGGAAAAGTCGGATGGCAAGGGCCGTCTTGGTCAGGAAGACTCTTACGATGATGAAGATGACAACTACGAAGGCTCGTCGCAGTTGAAAGGCTGTTTCTACGTCTGGTCCAAGCTTTGGGCCAAGATTCGCACGGGCGATGTCAAGTGGCACAGTTGGCCAGCTCCCATCCAACAGGCAGTTAGAGAGAAATGCCGACAGTCTACCAGGAGTGGAAGAGAAGGTCAACCAGGTGGCAAACCAAGCGGATGATGCGAATACTTCAGAAGGAATATGCTTCATGGCAACACCATTGCCGGCACAGGCAAAGCAGCCAAGAAAACCAGGGTGAAGGTGAGGGCACAGGATCAGGGATGCGCTTCTTGTCGAGCTCATGAGGAAGGCCAACCCCGCATTGTACTCGGTCCTTCCAGTGGTTTTCTGCTGCTGCCCCTCCATCCGAAAAACGCTGATCTCAACAACGCTGGTCACTGGATCCAGGGTGTGTGATGGAAAACAGCAGATTCGCTTGTCCATGACAGTTGGTTGCTGTTCGGGTGCTTCGAGGCTTGCTTGACTTGCTCGTCTAAGAAGTTCGAAATTTGCGGGTGGTTTAGGGGCGGAAAGGGGTGGCGGTTATGCAGTTGTCATTCTGCGTGGGAGGTTTCAACGTGAGCACTAGAAAAACAAGGAATGGATGAGCAATTCAGTGACTCAACTGCGACATTGAACGCCTCCCTGGTTGTATCAGTGAATGACTGCCCCTTTTGGTCCATGCAAGGTCGTGACCAGGTACCTGGCCCGCCATGCGGCTGACCAGGAGGCTCCGCGGCGCAACGCAACCCTTTTCCCAATCGTCCCTCCATATTCTCTGGGCGTAGTTATGGCTGGCTGTCAAGAGATCTTGATCAGGGAATAGTGGGTTTCGTAAAGAGTCGTCGGTAAAGTTGTCAGCGAGAAGTCGAGGAGCCGACCCGGAAAGACGGAAGAAATCAGTGATCTTGAAGCAATCCCGATCAAGAACGGCGAGTTGTGTGTAAAGCCTTCCGAGAAAAGTCTGTATCCGCAAAATGTTAGCCGAACAGCGGAAATGTTACCCACGCGTTGGGAATCGCCAATTTCCTTCAGCCAACAGCACAAGGACGGCAGAATGGTGAGCATCGAGATGCCTTGAGTAGAAGACATTGAGATGATCTTTCGGGCGCAATGTGGAGGATGCAGCGTGCAAGAGGAGCTCAGGCCGTCATTCGCGTTGCAGATGCTGTGGCTGGTGGATCGGCGCATGGATCGGACCGAGCCGAGCGCCACACCCCAGACATCCACCTTACGTCGACACTCCGACTGTTCCTGGATCTCTCAAACCTCACAGTTCTTTGATCAATTTGATACTTCCATCGTGTATTCTGGCTTCTTCCTTCGTGCTAGAGAAGAGGTTGCCCTCGCCCAAATCTCTTCAAGACCGGCACACGTTCACGCCCGAACCTGGATCTTGTGCCGCCTATTCTATCGTGGCCCTCCTGAAGACCTTTCACGAAGGCCTTATACCCTGGCTCTTGAAATCGGTACTTTCCCGCGGTTGAATGTACTTCGATTCGCCGGAAACGCCAAGTCGAACCCTTCAGCCCTGCCAAAAACCACAAACAAACAAGCTGTCCTTCTCGCCGTCTTCTTTGTCGAGATGCCACCGGCCCATATGATTTATACAGCCGAAGCACGTCCTCTTATCAGCAAACCAGGGTCGTGCAGAGTCGTCTGGAAATAAAGAGCTTGGAAGGCCAGAAGAAAACCGAGCTTGAATGAGTGTGCACTGCTTCCTAAGGGAAAATCTGCCAGCGGATGAATGTTCCCAAAGCAACTGGTATCGAACCTGGTCAGAAAAAGTCTGTTGGGTGCGGCTGGAAGAAATTAATATGCAGAGTATTTGTTTGAGTTGGCGTAGAGAGCCAGGAAATAAAACGGACGGCGGGCGGTCCGCCGGTGCAACACCCACGCAAAAGAAAAAGCCCCGGCCCCAGCCATCTGCAACCTTCCACACCACCGCTCGCTTCTACGCCCACAACAAAGATGCTTCCCAAATGTGGCATTATTTCCCCTCCACAAATCAAAATTGAGCAGCCCGACTTCTTCGAGGCCAACACGAAGACAGACGTCGCTGTCAAAGTGAAGACTGATGATGTCCTCGCGTCTGAGGCCAATCTGGGCACCGTCGGCCGTATGTCCACATTCCCGCACTCAAAGATCAAGCCGAAACTGCCAGGTGACGCGAGCTTTTCCCAGTCGACTGGTGATATGAGACTGGAGCCCGGTAGCAAAGGCTCCGGTGGTAAGTTTTACCTGCTCGTCTTGAAGAATGATACTAACGTCTACAGAACCCGACCACCCAAAAGTCATTCGCGAGCTCCGGCGCAAGATCCGCAACCTTGAACGGGACGTTCGGGACCTCAGCAACATCAACACGAGTCTAGACGATGGCAACGACGATCTCAAAGAGCGTGCTGACCGCGCCGAGGAGCGAGCTGTACAGCTTTTAGATGATAAGAGGATGCTCGAAAAAGTCCTGGAGTGCGAGCGCAGCCTGAGGGTCAAGGAGATAGTAGAGAAGATGGTGGAAGAGAGGTTTGCGGGCATGGATTTGGGCAGCGCGGCTATTGTCAAGTCCCGGCCATCTACGCCTGGAAGTCCTTCTGCCACGCTTGTTGGCAGTCCTTCGAAGCCCGTCGCCCAGCTATCGCGCAGTGGCTTCCGCACCAGTCTCAAGAGCATGGTCTTTGCGCTCCTGTGCTTCAAGAAGAAGCGCGACCCTGGCGACGGTCCCGCTTGAGAAGGACAATTCTCTTGGGAGTGAAAAATCAGCCTAGACGACTTCTACATGTGGCCGAGCAGTGATGATTTCCTCTCCATGTCAATAGCCATCTTGGACGGTATTCTTGCATTGCTCTTCTTGTGACCTTGACCCTTATTTTCTAACTCAGCCGGCGCCGGGCAGCTGAATGCTTCCCACGGTTTAACTGCCCATGCTATCGTCGGAGCGGCTCTCAAGCTGCGCCTGCAACTGCTCCTTCAGCTCCTCATTCTCGCGTTGAAAAGCCGCATTGGTGCGCTTGAGCTCTTCGTGCTCAGCTCGCGGAACACAGTCTTTGGGGTGGACCTCAGACTTGGCCTCGCTGCCGTCGCCGGTGCTTGCCTGGAACTTGACCATGTTTCTATGAGTTTTTCAGCACAGTATCAGATGCGTACTCAAACTTTGCCCGAAAGGCCACACGCTCCTCTCGTTGCTTTCGCGCGAAGACGGCGGACCGTTCTCTTCTCAAGCGTAAGTCCTCTTCAAGTGCCGTGAAGACATCCATACTACGAATATGTCAGCATGAAAAACTTTCAGCGGCTTGGGGAGTGCTGTGGAATCGTCGTGGTATGAGTGAGAAGTGCAGAGATGCGGAGGCGCAAGGCAGAGGGGGAAGGGCGCGTTTCGGAAGATGATGAGCACGATGTTTGCACTGCGTGCTTGGTTTGAGCAAGGCCCGTAGTGGTACAACGGGTACAAAACCACTCAGACGACGCGTTGTACTCTCTCCACCACCCATCCCTCATATTCCACCCGCGAAATCTTCTCCATTATCGCCATCAAATCCAAGTCAGCAACTTTCCAAGCTCCGGAGAATATTCGAGACTCACTAACAGCTGTAGGATGTCATTCGACTTCGGAAGAATAGCCAAAATTCTGGAAGAGGCCCGTGAGCAGACCGCCGATCGCGAGGCCTTCATGGCAAAGTACGGCCACGTTTCCGACAGCGCAGCTGGTATGTCAAATAATACTCGGCAAGTAGCAAACACTGGCCATGGTAGAAGAAACCGAGCAAAAGAAGGGCGAGAAGAGCTGCAAGGCCTGCGCCGGGAAGGACAAGGAGATCGAGAGGCTTAAGGAAGCCTTGGTCAAGGCCAACATCGCGGCCGGCAGCGCCACCAAGGGCGACGAGTAAATCGAGATAGAAAGTTCAATTGAGTCCGGTCTCTCCATTTGCATTTTTGGTCAGTGTAGTCAAGGGCCAACGGCCCATCGTGACTTTTGGATGGAGGCGCAACATCAACTGGAATCAAACTGAATCATTGACAGTCTCGAATGCGATTGAAACCCGGCGGAATGGCTCTATTTACATGAGGAACGCTCTTCGATTGCCACGAGAATAGTTGGAGCGTGACAACCTTGCATTTATGAAGCCCATGACAACCCATCGACCAGTGCACTCTCTTCTACTGTTCCCCTAATCCACCCCATCCAACGCCGTGGGACCTCGGTCCTCATCAGCCATGTCCTCCAGGCGCTGATATGTGCCGACGAGCGTGGTAAGCGCGATGTAGTACTCTGAGACAAGTCTCACGAGCCTAGCATGGAAGTTCTGACAGAGACCCTCGACGTGGTAGTGAGCTTGAGTCAACCGGGAGCACGACTTCACGAGTTTCTTGACAGCGTCCTTGCCGCGGGTCTCGATTGCGTGAGGGTTCTCGGCGCTCAGGATCTCCAACAGTTCCAGCTCCCTCGCGATAGGCTTGATCTCTTGGGCGTACGTGTCAACCAGGGTACCCATGGTGGACACCGCGTCGCGCAACTCGTGGAAGTGGGCTGTAAGGGCGTTCTCGCACATGTGGTAGTTGTGAGTCTGGGCGATGCTCTCATTCATGACCTTGTTTGCCATGTCATATACAGCGTCGGACCTTTCTGACTCGGAGATCTGCTTGAACATGTCGAGGGCGTTGTCGTACGAAGGCTTGGGGCTCCACATGATCTTGGCGAAATCGCGGTTGAGCTTTTTCTGGTGGAGGGCGTCCATTATCTTGCCGTGGTTGGAGTTCGCTCTGTGCATGGCTTCTCGGCGGGACGAATCGCCTTCGTGGAGGAGGTTGAATACGGCATCAAACGTGTCGGTGACGACGGCGACGGCGCGACCGTTACACTCTTCGATAGTTTTGGTGTATGCTTCGACATTTTCGGCGAGAACTTGAAAGTCCTCGGGAGCGTTCATGCCCAGTTCCGAGATATTGGCATTCAAGATGAATTCAGTGTCCAAGCCCAAACAACGTGAGGAAAAAGGACGTACTGGATCGGCCATGGCGGAGCGTGGAGGCTCGATGAGTTGTAAGGGTACTCTTCTGACAGGGTGCACTGGTGCACTCGTTGATTGAGGCTGAAAAGTCGAAAGAAAACCTTGGTTTGTTTCTGTAGCGTGGGCGCAGAGAATGTGGTTGTTGACGAGAGACCGTCCGGAGGTATACAGGCGCACGGGCCATCGCCGTGCAAGCTGGACGTTGAAATGATAAGGATGAGATGGAACTTGGAAAAGATAACAACGGCTTCGGAAGGTGTTAATTTTCTGATTTTCTGTATGGCCTGCGCGAAAAGTGAGTGAAAATTAACACTTCCATTTCACCTCGACCGCCCGTGATACAGTGTGGTCGGCAACTCAACGCAACGCAATACAAGCCTCAATTACGTCGCAATGTCCTTTACGCTTTGTTTAGCCAATATAATAAAGATCAGATTAGGGGTGGGCCGGCGCAAAGAACTGCCAAAAAGCTACTCAAGACTGCGCTTAAGTACTTCGCGCAACTCGGCAACGCAATTCAATCAATTGGGGGTATGTGATTGACTGATTGCACAAACCAGCCGGCGTCTCATGGATTGAATTGCGCTACGCTGCGCAATTCAATTGCACAACTGGTTGAGTTGTCGTCCAGACTGCCCGCGTGGCCGCGTCTGATGAATCGTTCCACAAAATCCAGACGCGAAATGCAGCCAACCGAACTTCGCAGCGTCGCAGCGGTGCCTTTCTAGCGGTCAAACTTACCTCTGCAGTCACCTCGCTTCAACGACAACAACAACCTCCACTTCCCTTCTCCGCCATCTCTTCTCGCTCTCTGCTTGCCGCGCCGCGTCTTCTTCTCAAGGGCTTCCATTGCGCCTCTTCCTCGTACGACACCCAGAGAAAACGCGTCGTGCACGTCTGAATAACCAATCTTTTCTAAGCCAACGCGCAAACGGACACGAATCCTTTTCCTTCACGCCATCTTATCGTCGTGGTCGAGTGTCACCTTTATATCCCCTCGATCGCCTTGTGTTCGCTTTCGCTCCCACTTTCCAAGCGCCATATCTCCTCTTCTAGGACATCGTGGAAACTGACAAACAAACCAACTCCCTTTCCTATTTGCTTGAAGCAGTACAAGACAGGCAGCCTGAAGTTGATTTACGACGTCGCGAAATTGCAACAAACAACCGACATCATCCCAGCATCTATTGCGCAGAAGCATCCGTCAGGAACTCCATTTGAGCTTTGGGAATACTCTCCCAAATTTTTTCGATATATAAAGTATGTCTTGATGCTGGAGACGGACTGTGCTCGCGTCAGGAATCTCTTCGTCGACACTTTTAGGGACGATCAAAACCGTCACCACTCTAGCGTTTCTAGTATTCAAGCTGGCGACATTGAAGAAGCGTATGAAGAGCTTTGCGAGGAGAAAAGAATAGGACACAAGCAAGTCATGAATCTGAGTCGTTCTACCGGTCACTTTCTGGGCAAAGCAAGATATGCACGAGGTCAGTACCTTTTTGCATCATCTAGAGTGGTCGAATCTAATTTTGACTAGGTCCCGAGCCCCAGATGAGGAAAAAGGAGGAGACTTTCGTGGAAAAGAAAAAGCGGTGGGCCATGAAGCGTGCCAGGCGTCGAAGGGAGCGTTTAGCTCATGCTGCTATCCCGGACGACCAACAGTTGCCGACTACAGTCGATAGTCAACAGTACTGGGGGAGCTTGGATGATGAGCAGCGCTCGTCCCACATTGCTACGAGACGCCACCACCAGTACTGGGGGAGCTTGGATGATGAGCAGCGCTCGTCCCACATTGATACGAGACGCCACCACCGGTTCTGGGCGAGCTTGGATGATGAGCAGCGCTCGTCCCACATTGATACGAGACGCCACCACCGGTTCCGGGCGAGCTTGGATGAGGAGCAGCGCTCGTCCAACAATGCTACGAGACGCCACCACCAGCGCTCGTCGGAGCTGCCGAAGCGCGAACGGCAATTTGAGCTCCGGGCTACGCATAGTGGTGGATTTCGAGTGGTCAGCAGTTTCCCCGTCGACCCAATGTTGGCCCAGCCCCCAGCCGCAATTCTTTCGCTTAAGGACATGACGGCGGACATCCTCGAGTTATTTGTGCTCGTCTGAGGCCTGCTTGTCTGGGAAGCATTCGAAATAGGAATACTTCTTGGTTCCCGGTTTCCGACAAGGCGCGAGGATCGGGTGGACGACGACACCAGCAGAGGCAGACATTGTACGAGAGCGGAAAAGCGGCGAAGAGCGATACATGGGCATGGCTAGAGGAGTAATGGGATACGGGAGTGGTGCGTAGGTGCTTGAGAGGAAAAGAGACTGGCAGAGTCAACGATAGCTTCGTGTAACAGGTGTTTTCCTACAATTCTTACTTGCTCTGAAGTCTTGAACGTGCTGGCCGGAGAAGTTGAGGCGCTTCCGCAAGTTCTCGCTTGCAGAGGGTGGGTACGAGGTTGACTCAATGGGAAGGTCAAGTGGCTTCGAGGTGAGGGACGATGCAACATGAAATGAAGCTGATGACATGGATGGACCTGCGGCATGCGAGAAGTCGAGTCGGGGACGAGGCGTCGTCCGGGCGTGGGTGGAGCGAGCGACGGATCTGCCGGGCCGCGCGGGCCGAACACGGTCCGTCGCCGGACCCTGTCGCGGATCTCGACGTCAAGCTCTCTCGACTCTCGCCGCTCAGCTGTACATCATTCATCTCCATCACCCGATCAGTACCAGGAATGTTTCACAGCTGTCTGGCTATCAGCAATGTACCCCTACCGTCCACTGAACGCGGACGAGCTGTGCTCCTCACAATCCGCCGCTGAAAAACCTTTTCCCGTGAGTCCGCTACTCGCGATGGCCATCTTTATCCACCACCACAGGAAGGGCTGAATGTCGGGTAGACTCACATCAGAGAGCCGATCGCTTGCAGTGCCAACATCCCAGCTCCCCAAACCCTCGAACCGGCTCTCTAGGCCCACAGTAGACCACAAGGCGACGGCAACAGAGAGGAAATGTCCAAACGCAATGAGAGGTGCGTCGCGAGCTGGAAAGGAAGCAGAGATGAGCTTGCCAGGGGCCATGGCTGGAAAAGAATATTCTTGGCTTAGGGAATCCCTGGGAGTGGCAGAGATGGGCCAGATGGGTTGAAGTCGTCCGATTCTCTATGATACGCAGGCCGATGTCGCTTTGTAGAAGACGGTCGTTGCGGCCGGATACATCGAGCCGGTCTCAAGGAAGTCGAGGACCTTGGATAGATCCAGTGGTATCGCTTTGCACCGGAAGCTTGCACAAGAGGCGGTCCAGTGTAAGCGCGGTTCTTGTTCATTGCACCAAACGCGAGCACCCGAAGGCAAGTACCGCCCGAAGCAAACACCACCTGCCGCTGGAGAAACGTGAAGCCGACTTCCCACATCGCCTGGCAAAGAAAAATCTACCGCAAACTTGGCCTCTCCACAACACACTCTCTTCCACACCACCCAAAATCCTCACCTCTGGTTTCCTTCAACAACTCCCAATCCTTACCACGAACCTCTCTCAACAACACATTCGTTTCACAAATGCCTTCCTACTCCATCATCCACGATCTCGGTGAGGTCTTCGCAGACCAACTCCAAAATGACTACGACCAGAACTTGGAAGCCACGTTCAAGTTCCATGCCCACGACATCCTTTCCGCGACTAACGACCAAGTTGTGGTGAGCGTCACGGACGGTACGCTGCCCAAAGTCGTCTTCGGAAACCTTGAGAACGTCCGCGCAGACAGGCTTCTTGCCAGAGAACTCGTCTCCATCTACAACGAAGAGGTGCGCTTGTCGGTCGCATCCGGCCAGTACCCGCCGGTCCTTGTCGCCCAGTACTTGGTCGACGCGCGCGGCGAGGCTCCCAGCCAGAGTGAGGTCGCCCAGATCCTTGAATACGTCGACGTTTACCGCAACGTCGACCACCATTCCAGCGCCGCCGTCGCCCAGCGCGTCGACACGGCCGTCAACACGCAGGGTACTCTCGCCTGGAGCTCCGGCAAACGCCGCTACTTGAAGAATGGCGCCGCGTTTGACACTGTCAAGGACTTTGTTGTCAACTCTCGGTCCAAACTGCCCTCTGTGCCTGGAAACCAGACGCATTGGCGCGCTTTTGCCAAATTCGCCTTCACCAACAATGCAAAGACTCTTTTCGAAGACGACTCGAAGCATCGCGGCCCCATGTTCGTCATGCATCTGGTCGAAGCCATCTGCGCTGCCTATTTCCCAGAGTACCGCATCCGCGGCTCTGTCATCTACAAGATCTGGCACCTTGAACAGATCTGGGTTGGAGAAAGGCTGTTCAACAGGATTGGACAGGGCAACATTTCGTCGGGCTTCGGTCTCCTCCATCGTCCCTGCCCGTGGGGTGTTCCTCAGGGTACGGCCGACATCTTGGGCGTCCACCCCTGGGAGAAGTACACAGACACAGCAGTCATGACTACCCAGCTCATTGGTATGTCTCTGTCACCGAGTTCCCTTTCTTCGCTAACTGGCTGTAGCAAACTACGAGAATGAGAAGGCCAAGGCCGAGAGGCGTGGCAACATTCAGCGTGCGCAGGAGCTTGGCGCGCGTCTCAAAAACTTTGAGGAGCGTCGTGATAGGATCGTCGCCTCAAAAGCCACCAGCGCTGCCCCCAACAACCAAGGCGAATGATCCAACTCGCATTGACCGACATTTCTCCATCCAACGGAACCTGTCACGGCTTCCAACTAGGTACATACGGTCTGTCTTCGGAAAAGACAAGAAATGGGATGTACTTCAGGTCTGAGCGGGCTGAGCAGTCTTAGATCCTGCTGGAGTGGCTGTCTTCGGCGTTGATGCTAGTGCGGCAGCAGTTTGCTTGGTCACCTAACAGCGCCCAGGTTAAATTCAGCAAAGGGAAGCACTGATGCTACCCACCAATATGTGGATAGAAATGAAGTCTCATTGTCTACTCTGCCAGGTCTCGCTGTGTATATTCCTGCTTTTGCTGTCCTTGCTCCGTTGTTGTCACGTTCCCAATCAGGTAACCTGAGCGAGCGCCGTTGGCGCCGACCTCAGGTCGATACTCCAGCCCGGCAGAGCACTCGGCACTCTCGTCTACTTATCGAGCGAACGTCATTCCGCTGCTTTTACTCGTACGTACCTCTCTTCTGGCACCATCCTTTCGCCGCTGACGATACTTTGTCAATCAGGACTGCACCGCTTGGAGTGCTGCCGGAACTCTCCGACGTCAGCCGTCAACACTCCCATCGAAATACCTTACCACGCCCTCTCATCGCATGTGAGACCCTCTGCTGTCGAAAAAGATCCTCCAGCTCACAGGGAACAGTCTTACATTGCAGGAAAATACCTCCAAAGCATTCATCAAGTCCACTCATACACCATGGACGAGGCTGAGCCGCTCGCTGACTTCGTCCAAGTTGCACAGCATACCGCACGCGACCCCAACGCCTCATCCCCGATTTTGTCGAACCGCTCGGCCTATGCCACGGCCATTGGCTTGTCCGTCGTCCGCAAGCCATCGGTTTGTTTCACAGCCGCGCACCCAATCCGATATTCTCTCCACTCAAGTCATCCATGGCCAACACGATCGAAACGTTTTTCGGAAGACAATGTACTGCGGTCTGCGATGGAGCCTCAATAGGCGTAGTTGGGCCAAGGTTCAGGCAAAACAGGGGCCGTGGCGCGGCTCGTGTTCTCCCTTGCCGCCCTGCAGATCCAGCGCCACAAGCTTCCAATTCCCGTTAGGCCGTCGAAGCGCGCCCATCGTTGGAGCCAAGGCAACACTGCAATGTCGGGCAAAATGGGACATGCTTTGACAATCACTGGTTTATATGGAGACTTGCGAGGGCAATAAGATTCGTGGTCTCTTTGTTCGTTCGGCATCGCGAACTGTTGATCTTTGCGAGCTCGCCGCGCCGAGAACGGCCGCAGAAACCAGCAAGATGACAACCGAGAAATCTGTGTCGCTACAAACGCGCGCTTTGTCGGGAGAACGGTATTATTGATGCAAGCCCGCACGACCAGGCTCAACTCTCGCGCGAGTCAAGTCCATGCGAGGAGGCTCTTTGTTTCTGTGCGCCAACTTGATCCATTTGCTACAACTCCTCTTCAGCTGTTTGCCCGCCCTCCCCACCTTTCCAAGACGCTCCTCAGCCGAAACGCCTCCAAAGTATGGCATTTTCGCTAGCATCTAAGCTGTACCGTTGTCCGGAAAGCCTGCGAGGACGCGCACGAGCTCCGCCCTGAGCTCCTCGTGCTCCGCAACGCGATGATCCTCTTCATTAACGTCGGTCGAGTCATCGATAGGCTCATACTCGTCCACGCCCTCCTTGACGAGCTTGTCAAAAGCCTCATCAAGGCGAATAAGCTCAGCTATGCCCCTGGAGCTGGCTTCCGCTGCAGCCTTGTTCCACGCGTGAACTTTCCCATGAATGTTAGCTTGTCCCGCCAGAATGGAAAGTGAC
>JAOWBF010217698.1:0-15843 GCA_028566175.1 Vinca major
CGTCTTTGGTCATGCACCTCGGTTTCTCCAGCTCCTGTCACTCCAACCAAATCTCCAATACTTACTGCACGCAAGTCTTTGTCTTCCACCGTTGCTGTCCTTCTCGCTGCCGTTGCCTTGGACATGATACGCCTTTCATTGCACACTCTTGGTTCGTCCAACTCCCGCTCAGCCTGCTTTCCAAAACTGACTGCACGCAGATCTTCCCCATTGCCGCCCTTCTCGCTGCCATTGCCTCGGACAATACTTCTTTCGTTACGCACTCTTGGTTCGTCCAACTCACCCTCAGCCTATTTTCCAAAATTGACTGTACGCATTTCTCTTGCCATCACTGTCCTCCTCGTTGAGGTTGCCTCGGACACAAGACCTACTTCACTACGCACTCTTGGTCTGTCCTGCTCGCCTCAACCCATTCTCCAAACTGACTGCATGTAGCCAACCCGTCTCCTGCTGTCGCTGTCCTTCTCGTTGCCGTTGCCTCAGACATAATGTTCGTTCCCTTGATTTGCCCAACCCGCTCTCAGCGCCTTCCCTTGAAACTGACTGCACGCAGCCATCAGCTTTGCAGTATCCATGCTGGCTTCTTACCGACTGCCTCATACTCGGTTAGCTCAATCAAGTTCACACTGTTTGTTGCTTGTAGCTCCGTCGAACTGACTGTATGTACCTAGGTATCTGGCAGCCTACTCTCTACTCCGGTCCTGCAGAGCCTGACTAACCGCTGCTTGGTCGCATTACGTGATGCACCTTAGAGGTACGTCTAATTCTCGACTCTACTCTTCCCGTAGCCATCCTTCTATCTGCAAACCGGACTCCGCACACTGTCACCCGCCCTTGTCGTCTCCATCGATTAGAACATTTTCCGGTCAACGATGCTCACTCTCTTGTACAACTGACTATGTGCAGAGGTTCACCCCCTGCTTTTGTCAGCTCTCCCACTGTCGCCCGCTTTTGTCGCTACCGTCGACTTGAACCCTTTTCCGGTCAGATACGCTCATCCTCCTCTGTACGCTCTTTGGTTTTTGCCCAACTGAACGTATTCAGAACTCTACCTTACGCTATCGCCGGCGTTGCTGCTGTCGCTAGCCTCTCGCTGCCGTCGACCTCCCACTGCTGTCGACCTGCCTCCTGCTACTGTCAACCTCCCGCTGCCGTCGGCTGGAACACTCCAGACAGGTGCCTTCTCTAGCTCGTGTCTAACTGAACACTCTCAGAATTCCACCTCATGCTGTTGCTGGCCTTGCCACTGTCGGTCTAACTCGCTACCCTCGACTGGAACATTCTTCGGTTGTCATCTTTCGCTTGCACTTTCTCTTCGCAGGTCCTCGTGGCCTTTCATTCTTCTTGTCTGACCACACGCAGAACTCCACCAATCGCCATGTCTGGCCTTCTTGTTGTCGCCCTTCTCACTGTCGCTCGCCCTATCGCTGCCGTTGACCGAAACATTTACCAACCAGGTACACCCACTTCCTCTTGTACGTTTTCATTTCTGTTCATGTCTGATCGCACGCACAGCTCAAACCCTTATCGCCGCTGGTCTTCTCGCCGTATTAATTACCGGGTCCCTTCCCGCAGATTCCTTGCCCGCATTGACCTTGGTATGTATTCATATCCTCATCACCCTGCTGTCTCGTGGTCTTGCGGTCTTGCTGATATGGTCCCTTAGTTTTCGCTCGCTCGCATCATCCTTAGTGTCTACCGGATGGTTGAGTGCCGGATCAGATGAATATCTCTCCCTCATTCTTACCATCGCCATCGCCGTCCTTCCCAATCATTGACTTAAACCATTCCCAAACAGGTATAAAAGCCCTATTCCACGAATTCAACACGCCTGTTTCCTCCTGTCTGACTTACTGTATGCAGGGCTCCACCTTTCAGCGTTGCCATCTTCGTCTTTCTCGTCGCTGTTGATAAGAACAATTGCTGAATTCGGTACACTCCTCCCTTTTTCCAATCCACCCTTTAAGTCTTGTGTTACTGACCATTTGAAGGGCCCTCCATACTTCTCCGTCTCCATCTTTCTCCTGGTTACTGATTTCAGACATTTCCCGGTCGGGTTGGGTTGTTGGGAGGATGACATCACAATTGTCAGTCAGACCACCGCCAACTCCCCAAGCGCGCCTTCCCTCAACAACATTGGGACTGAGACAGCCAAGACGACTCGACTTCGTCCATCATCAACCATCTTTCTGCATCAGCCTCAACTCGCTCTCAACCTCCATGAGCTCCGCCTCGCTCTCATCGTCTGCTCATCTTCATTTGAGTCAAGAAGTACACCTCCCTCCCTCTCATTTCTCAACCACTCATATTGATCACACATACAGGTGTTGCTTCGGTACCCTCGCGACCACACGGGCGAAAGACTTCTGGGAACCATCACTCTGCACGACCAGAACCCTTACCTTTGAACTCTTCAACCCTCAAACGTCAGGCATCAGAGTACATTATCAGGGAAGTACGTTATTAGACCTGTCTTCATCTCCAATCACTTTTACTGATCACAATGACTGCACAGGTCGAATGCTTTTTTCAAGGAAACGCTTATGGCCGGCAGGCGAAAGAATTCTTTGCGCACCACACCCTCTGCAAGCTCCGCCTTGCTCTTGCCTCAGTGCAACACTGTCCTTCTCTCGGCGTCCTTCTCAGTATGCTCTGCCGCTCTTGTTCAACTGACTGCACACAGGGTTCTCTTGCCGGTCTTATTTCGTCACCCTTCTTTAATCGCTCGCCTAGGGCTGGTTCCCAAGTTTCGTCTCATTGGCCTCTGCTCGTTCTCATCCTATACTTGTACCGACCAAGACTCCATTGACAGGTTCAGCATATTGCTCAGTGCAGTGAACCTTCTCGCTGCCATTGAGTGAAACACTCGGAATACTTCCCTAATCAGGGACATGTCTTGGTGCGCCCTCTTCCTCTTACGCGATTAGTTATTTGACTGACCACACACAGGGTTTCCTCCACTCTCTGTTGCCGTTCTTCTCATCGCCGTCCTCATTATTACTCTTTCGCCTTAATACGACCTCTTCTTCTTGTATATCCAGTTCTTTGACTGACCGCACATAGGGCTGTATCTCATGCTGTTGCTGTCCTTCTCATCGACATCCTTCTCTGTACCGTTTTGCTCAGGTGAGCCCTCTTGCCTTTTCCGTCTTCGATAACTGATTCTTCAATTCTTTCATCAACTAATGGCACGCAGGGATCCACTTATTGCCGATGTCGTCTTTCTCCTGCTGTCTAGCTGGCCATCTTGTTTCCGTTTCCATTGAGTGTACCCTGTTCCCTCTTCTCCAACTAATCTTTCAACTGGTTGCACATAGGACTCCGAGTGTTGATGCCGTTCCTCCCCAACCTATCTCTTGGTAAACAACTAGGTAAGTCCGGCAATCTTTCCATGGCAGCCAAGATGATCTCGTCAGTCTTAGTCTCCTCTGTTTATTCTCCGAATATAATGGCGTGACTCGTTGGGCAAGTTCTCTCATGAGTTTGACATGTTTTGGTGCGCGTTATCCTGAAGGTATCCAGTCTTGACCATTTGACTACTCCTGAGAGCATCGCACAACGCTCATGTGCGACCCACTTCGTCAGAGCTTGCCGCGCTTGGTGATCAGATTTTGAGGCTATCAGGCTCATTTGGGGTATGTACTTGCGTTGAAAACGCTGAAGTTAATGCAACCTAACCATATTGCCTTCAAGTTCCTCGCTCAAAATCAGTCTCGATCACTCTGATTGCGCTAATTTGGAGGAGTAGAGGGTGTCCCACCGGGTATACTGCACCATCGAGGTGCGGCGACGCCCAACCGCGCAGCGCTACTAATAATAGAGACCAAAGACTTCGGTGCAAACCTACTCAGCTCTTTCGTCGCCGGTGCTTACGCCTGGAATTCTTAGCGGCATCACTAGCTCTCCTCTTCGAACCCAGCAAGCAAGTATTCCACAAAATCCCCCCTTTTACGATGATCGAGCCGATCTACACACCAATAGAACTCAGCCCGCTTTCCATGACAGCCCGATCCAATTTCTTGCCTGGCAGCAACCCAGGTCTTCTCGAGACACACGTTCCCAACACCTGCTTCGTCTCTCAACGCAGCACCTGGTTCGCAATCCTTTCAGGCTCACCTGGCGGCGATTAAAATTGTAACCATTTAGTCACAGACGGGCTCTAGGATAGTCTATCTGTACCAATCTCGGTCAGTCCGCGATATTCAACGATCGTTGGAATTCGGTCTTCAACTCCAGGTTCCACAAATGGTGACCGTACAATCTCTCAGCTGGACTAGGTAGGTATGTTTTTCAAAATTGGTTTTATGTACTGATGGTTTTGTCAGCCTGGACGGAGAGAGCTTTCTGTTCTTCATCCGCAACTGACCTTGCTATCAACAAGGGCCCACAGCAGTGAATGACCAGAGGGCAAGTCAATTCCCACGCAAACAGATCGTAGATCCCTTTCTGACATCTTTCACAGAAGCTGCCCGCACCAATATCGGCCGGAGGTTATCACGATTTACTCGTGCTCGCCCGTTGCTCGCTAACCCTCAGCGCCAGAGTCTGACGCCAGTGCTCTTACATTGCCTGACGGGCTGCAATCATTCTTTGGACTGAGTCGAGGGTTGATTTTATGATAAGTGACCAGGCAAACTTGGTACTGCTCAATGTGAGAAAGGGCTGTCTTTCGTAGCAACTGGTCGCCTCATCGTTCCGTCTGGCTCCGCCAGTCCTCCTGATCCTCTCACTAGATCCCCAGAAGTACTCACGCCCCTTTCCAACTTGCACTCGTTGTCTCGGCTTTTTCTCTCTTCGACCGCATGCGCGCTCTTTGCGATCTTCCCCTGTTACTGAAAAACCCACTTGACTTATTTGCCGTCTTGGTGTTTCCGGTCGCCTCGCTAACGCGCATTTCAGTCTGAATCTGCCACTCGCTGTTCCAGTCCCTAATCAAAACTAATATCAGTATCCCTTGGACCTGGTGGTTTACATCATTGTTCTCCAGCACCCCTTGAATGTCTCTAGAGTCACCGCAAGATCACACTCTTCTTCAGCAGTTGCCCAACTTCAGAGCGGCGTCATCGAAAACCTCGCCACGGGCCTGTATGATCTCAGGCACGCATGCTGTCTATCATTTGTCACACTTCCAACGCGCCTCTTGCGGCCCACACCTCCATGACCGCGCACTTTGTCTTGTCAGTCGCAGCCTGTAATACCAATGCATTCGAGAGGCATAAGCGAACGAATTCCAAGTTCCGACTCGTGCCCTGAAGGAACGCTCCTAGACTCAGCTTGGACCCCTTTTCGTGAAAAGGCAAGTCAAGATATAGGACACAGGAATGAAGAATGTGGACTGACAGAATGGAAAGAGTTCAAGCGCTCGATTCAGCGGCGCGGATGATGATTCCCCCTCCACTATGATCTAGCTCCTCTGTTTGGTAACCCACCAGTAGATCGTATAAGAGGCTCAGCCGCCAACCCTGTCGTCCCATTCCTTGACAACGCCTTCACTGCAGCCGATGCCTTTACTTTCCCACTTTTCGACTCACGTATTGGACATGCGCATAAGTATATGCCAGCCCTCCGCGCCGTCACATTTCCGGACTCACGCTTCGATTGTGACATTTTCCATCAGAGCCGACTATGACGTTTCACCCGACGCCGCAGACCAGCTCATTTCTTTCCCGCCTACAACCATGCACCCACAGTCTTCATTGCTCCAGACACCTGTCAAACAGCTACTTCCGTCATCACGTTGTCTTGGATTCTAGTCTTCGTTCCGGACGTCCTGCGGTTTCCGCACGCACTGGACTTGCAGCGCTTCCCGTGGCAAGTCCTGAAAAAACAGTGCACGGCCTTTGTGCCAAAAAGAGGCACATTGTCCTGGGCGAATTCAGCATTCCCTTGTCCACTTACCCAGTGCCCAGAATAGAGAAGACA
The DNA here is from genome assembly GCA_028566175.1 of Vinca major. Taxonomy (NCBI): domain Eukaryota; kingdom Viridiplantae; phylum Streptophyta; class Magnoliopsida; order Gentianales; family Apocynaceae; genus Vinca; species Vinca major. The sequence continues at coordinate 5,923 of JAOWBF010217698.1, forward strand.
GAAGACATGAAGAGCCCTTAATGGACGCCCCAATCCACCAGTCCATCATTATTCACATGAAAGACACGTTCAACATCGGTAACTATAATACCGCTGGATGAATCCTTGCAACAGCACCAACGAGCTTCGGAAGAAGCAAAATTAGATCGACATTTCCAACCCTGTCTCCCTCATCGCGGTTCTTCTGCGCTTCAAGTATCCCCGACCAGCGCGTCGTGTCTGTTTTCACTCCTTTCTTCACTTTGTCCCTTCCCGCTCAGGCCGTCGCTCAGTGCACGCATGCTCCTCATAAGGGCTCGCGCCCGCCGCCTGTCTCTCGTCGTGACCTTGTTTGCCTGGCTGTTTTCAGCATTTGCTCATCACCTCCAAGCCCCTGACTACCACTCGTCCACTTTCCTGCACATCCTTCACACCATGTGTGTGGTGATCAACCTGCCTTGAAGCGTTAGCCGATGTCTGCAAGTCTGACAGGGACGAACAACCTTTGTTTGATTTTCCCCGACATGAAGGCAGGCGGCGCCATGATCCATGGACGAGATGGTCATTATGTCGCTTGAAACCGAGTGTTCTGAAAGACTCTTGGTGAGGAGACTTGGTGCGAAGCTCGCAGTGCACGGGCAGTGGGCGATGGGCGATGGGTGATGGGCGATTTCGGGAAAGACGAGACCCTCTCGGGCAGTTGGGACATCTCAGGCCGGGCACCCCCGGACGACTTCAGGACGCGTTGCACCAACGCCATGATGTTAACCACCATGAAGGGTATGTTCTTCCAGCTCCACGGACAAATTCGTCCATGGAAGGACTTCGTCCGTCGAGTCTCCAGAGCATGATGGCTAGCTTCAAAGCATAGTAGTCATGCTTGGATAGTGGTGACTAACGGAGCAGCTTGAGTTTTGGCTAAGAGCGACAGGTGGAGGCAGCAGCCTGGGGCTGTGAAACGCGCGACCGACATGCGATCACGCGCGACCGTGAAACGCGCGACACTGCGACCGCGACGCGCCACCACCTCCGCCGCCATTACAACAGCATTAGCGGCACCCGCCAACAGCGAAGCCTTCGCCTAGCCCTCTCTCTACCACAGAGCGCTTTCGCACGCCAAAACTTCGTCTACCTTCTCCACAAGCTACAACACCTAGGCCGTCCTCCAACCTGATGGTCAACTGTGATACATTGGGACGAGTGCGTTTTCTTCCCTTTGCATGGAGAAAGCCAATGTAACTACTAACTTTACTCCATCTGCTGCAGCCCGTTCACCAGGACCGCATCGCACGTCTGCAACAATGAATCGCATCAAGCGCGCCAACGATGCTCGCCCAGAAACCAGAAACTGACAACAACTGAACCCAACGTCGATAGAAATCAAGTGTTTGGAACACTGGTGGCTTTGGTGGTCAATTGTCTACACCGCGTCGGTTGGGGGTATGATGTCACTGTCACTACCTCTTGCAGTGGTAGCAGGCAGTTGGGCCCCCGGCTTCTACCGTCAAGGGAGCTTCAACCCATTCTTAACCATCTTCATCTTGTCGCTCTCATCATCCGCCAGCTTCGTCCCTGTCTTCTCGCTCTCGTCATCCGCCGGCTTCATCCTTATCCCCTCGCTCTTATCGACCGCCGGCCTTGCCCTCGTCGCTTTATACTGGTTCTCATCGTCAGCGGTGCTTTGTCAGAGAAGTACGCCTCCCTCACCCTCCTCACCCTTCTGGTATACAGTCTATTTATTCAACTCACCCTTGGCCTGTTCTCTAGAGCTCACTGCACCCAGGCTCCGCCAATCTCTCGCTGTTGCCGTCCTTCTCATCGCGATTACTTCAGACACAGCACATCTTCTAATATGCTCTCTTTGTTCGTCCAAGTCCACCCCTCAAACTGTTCTCTAAAACTGACTGCAAATAGCCTCCACCCATCTCTTACCATTACTGCGTCACTCTCACTGCCGTTGCCTCGGGCATAGTACTCCTTTTAGTGTGCCAACTTCATTTGCCTGATCCTCTCATTCCTTCTGCCTCCGTGTCGGCAGTATCTAATTCTTGTCATAGATCCATGGACTCCGTCCCTTTCCATTGCCGCACGATTCACCCATGTCTCGCCATTTTGATGACCACCGGCTCGCTGCAGTCAACGGATTGTACAATCCTTCTATCTTGGCATCTCTGCCTCTTGTCCACCTGACTTTATGTAGGCTCCACCTATTTCTCACGCTTTCGATGACTAGTGTTACCGAACACCATCTGGCTGCTAATAATTAGACATTCCCGGACCAGGTATACTCGCTCTATCTTTAGACCTCTTTCTGCTGCTAACTAAATGTATCTAGACTCGACAAATCTCCTGCTATCTCAGTGCTTGTTGATGCCTCTTGTCCGACCTCACGCACCCTTCCATCTTTACCTGCTCGCCCTTCTCATCTCCATCGCGTTCGACCTACACCTGTCAGTACTCACTCTTCGTTTGTTCAACTCATACTCGACCTCCTTTCCAAAACTGACTACACGCAGGTATCACAATCCCTTACCATCCCCGCCCTTTCAAGCCCGTCTATCTCCCATCATCTTGCCTGCCACCCACAACCGATCGCTAACAGAGCCATAGGGATATTGTCGACGACAGTTCGATGTTGCCCACTTCGTCCACGACGCGACGTGACCAATTGAATACATCTTGATCAGCCGCTTAGTTCTTGTCCGCGAGAACGGCAGCGAATACCCCGAGAACTACAGTTTGCGAGGTGACTTTCAGGAAATCACTCTCCTATACAGGCATGATGTCTTCAGGCTTCGCGGGCGGGCGAGGCTGCGAGTATTGTTCCTCCAAGATCGCCATGAGCTCCTCAACGTGCATGGAGGTGTCGATCGGGGACAGGTACGTAGCTAAAACAGATCAATACGTACATACGTGGGCATACAAGGTCTCCGTGCGTCTTCTCCACAAATCCCCACCCACAATGTCCTGCAATGGGTGCAGGTCTAGTAGCTGTGAATACATGTTGCCAGGGTGGTGACGAGCCATGAATGCATGGGAAGCTTGAGGAGTTTGGGCTACGTGAGGGGCGCGAGTCGCAAATGAGGATACCTGAGTAGATGAGTGAGCAAAGCGACAGAGTGACTGAATGAAGAGACTGCTTACCGGCGGTCTGTCGACGTGCCAAATTGCCGCATTCTCGTCCGCTTCCTCTAGCTCCTTGTGACGACAGGACCTGACATGGACAGTGGAGGGCGACGAGACTTGCACTCTAGGCGTTTCGGCTGTAGATGGTACACAGAGATTGGCGGTCATGTCGAAAGCTCCCAAACCGGCTCGTCATGGCAGTCCCACTGGAAGAGCAAGAGCGTCTTCGAGCCGGGCTTGTTCCATTAGGCCTTTTGCTCTTTCTTAGAGCAGTATGTTGATTTTCGAGTGATTAAAGAGTGGGTGGGTGACGTTCAGGGGGTTCAGGTGAGGAGGTCGGATAGGCGTGAAAGATTGGAGGACTTGAGGGCTAGTGCGATTCGAGTCGCGAGTTCGGCGTGATTCCTTTCGGCCTCGGCTTCGGGTATGTTCTTGCGTGCGACCATGCCAAGTTGGCATCGCGTCATTGACGATTGAAGGGGTCGGTCGTTTTGTTGCAGCACGCATGGTTGATTTCGGGTAGAGGAAATCCGCCGGCGGACTGCAACTTGCTGGTTGACGCTCTCTTCCGGCAACCTGATCAGGACCCGCCCGTAGAGCTGTGGAGATGAGTAGTAAAATTGCATGCGCAAGACATTGAGACTGCAGGTGTCGCTGCTGGAAAGATGCAGTATCTCTGTTTCTATCGATTGTCAAGGAGGTCAATGGATCACTGCGCAGCTTGCCAACCACAATTAAATGCCATTGAACAAGTGATTTCAGCGGAAAGCGGCTACCCATCCTCGCCAGACTTGCAAGATGATATGAACTGGGAGATTGGCTCATGATCCGAGTGGCTCTTGCCGTCGCGATTAGGCCCAAACCGACGACTTTTCTTGTCAATGAGCCAAATCAATAAACACGGTCGAAGCGCGGAACCGAAGCAGCCATTTCTCGCGGCCAGGTAGGAGCGGATAGAAGGGACCCAGAGGCAGAGCAGCAGTAGTGATGTGATGCTTTTCTGCAAGATATTGGGTGTGGGCATCCGTTGAGGAACACGAGTATGCCATGGTCCTGGGGTTGCGTTGGTCTTCGCCGAGGTAGTATCCGCCTACTCCCAGACCCATCTCAGCGACATTAGGTGCTTGACCGGGGACATGGCCAGTTGGTCCGATAACGTTGTGCGAGGATGGACGACCGTTGCCAAATGCTTCACTGAATCCGGCTAGAGTGTCCTCAAGCTAACTGTAAATGGCAGTTTTGAGAGCCCTTGGCGATGGCCACCCATGGTTGGGCAGGGGCCACAGTATGGTGTCTGGTGTACGGCGAGATGGCGGGGAAGGTTAATGGTGGGTCTCCAGCGTATTTCATTGGAAGCAAACAGAAACTGAGTCAAGGTGAGCCAGTGCCCGGATATGATGGCGCTTAACAGAGAGGTGGTTCTTGTGGAAGAGAGCAAGTTGGTTGAGAGCCGAGGGCACGCGACCGACGGGCGCTGGGAGAGAAGCAACAGGATGCGCCTGTGCGAAATACATCGCGCTCGACGGCGGCATGAGAGCATCAAGCATTGGAAGAGACAAAGTGATGAAACGGAGCTTTGCGTAAGTCGTGCGGCGGTGATGAGGTGACTGAGACTGACTTGGGGCCTAAGCCTGAGCCCGCGCCTGAGCCCGCCGGCAGAGATCTTTCGGCAAGATACATTTACCCCGGCCCGGCTCACTGACCGCCTGAATCTCCTGTCAGACCATGATCACCAAGCCAAACCACTTCTACCACCAACACCTTCATTGATGCCAGGCCTCCACTATCCACTGGAGTGTAGCCCTTTGATGACAACGTTTTTCACTGACCGAAGCGCCGCAATCAATGCTGCGTCAGCACCGTCACAACAGCGCCGGAAACCCAATTCTGTCCTACCTCGCCCTCGACCTGCCCTGCCAAGTCGCATCCTTGACGACTTTTCAAATCCCCTGTAGCTGTAATAACGGTCTATCGGCGAAAATTCTACCCTCGTGCGGCGTATCACAGCCTCGCGCCTACGTAAAGGGACCCAGGGCACCTATCGCCAAGTCCTGCGCCAAAGACTCAAACCAATCCTGCAGCCTCATCCCCCAACCCTCACAAGCTCGCCGCACACCACCTGTCCACCATCCAACACGGCAATCCAAACAATCAGCCCCACCACCCATCCATCTCCCACCGCCTAATCAGCGGTTTTGCGCCCCTCATCTACCACCAACAATTCCGTAGTACAGTGCGCATCATGCACGCAGTACAATCAGGCCCTGCCGCAACTTCAGCCTCCTCTCATGCCAAAAAGCTCAAACAACATTGCCCCCACAGAAAACAGACCGTATTGCTCGCTCCGAAACCGCGCAGGCTCCCGTGGCATCATCACCAACAAATCTCAATCCCACGCCAGTACCAGCGTCCTCTCCTTGTCAGATCCAGAAGGTGAGCAAACAGCGTAATATCGCGACCACAGCCTTCGCTTGCGCCAACCACGAGCCTTGTTAAACACTACTCTGAAGAAGAGGAAGACACTTAGGCTCTCCTGGCCTGCATCGCTCCCAGAGACTCCGCGCGCACAACCCCGAAAAAGTGATGGCTACCATCCAGACCCATTTGATCCGTCTTTGCTCATGTCGAGCAGGCTTCTTGATCGGATGATAGTCGCAGCGACATGATGACGACCAAAGTTGGGTAGACGCACCTCAGCCATGGGATTTCTCTAAACAGCGGGCTGCAGGGCTGGCATTCGCCGTCGCAGCGATATTCCGAACCTGCTGGACCATATCTCGTCTCAACAGCAGACGCCGGCGCCCCAATCTGCTGATAAGGTTCATCAACATCGTCCATGGCGTATGTGTTTCACCTGTGATATTGAAAAGCTGCAGCTAACTGGTCGGCAGACACTTTTAACGTGATCATTCGTCTACTACTTGGTGCTTTCTCACAGGACCACTGTCCCTCCAGGTGTACGATTGAGCCCCTTTGTCAGGAAAACACAAGGATGAATACCTCACAGGATCTGTCAGGCCTTATACAAACACTATGTTTCAAACCTAAGGCTGGTCGCAAGCAGCAAGGCCCGGTCTACAACCAAATCGCAACTGCGCAAGACGGAACCAGACTCCATATTCAGGTGGGAAACGGTTGTCGAAGATCGCTCCAAGTTTTACAGGTAGCGATGCGACACCTGTAGTCTTCGTCAACCCACCAGCATCGGTCTCTGCCGTAAGAGTCTTACTGAATACGACCAGGAACTCATCTACCTCGAGCGCCACTATTTCCTAATCAATTTCAATGAAGGGCCAGGTATTTGCATCCATCGCGAAGTTAAACCACCTCGAATCAACGCACTCCACAGCCTCAGCCTATGGCGATCACGGATGATTCGCCCTTAGCTTGACGCCACGCCATCCCCTATCAAGACTTACGTGGTCACCTGAGTGCTAAAGTCTGTCAAAGCCGAAAAACAGTCCCAAATACATCGCGAAACACCTGCTTATCGAGGCCGTGAGTCAACAGGTTGACCAGGAGAAATTTTTGGATTCCTCAAAAAGTGAACGCAGTCTTTTACAGAGTCCAGGATCGCGCAGATGAGAGCATACAGAGAAGAAACAGGTAGAGCAAGCCGACTGTCCATCCCTATGGATTCACTCAGATATGAGATTCTTCCCACTAACGAGGGAAATAGGTGTTGGGGTCACGTCAGTAGAGCGTCACCAAGCGCAGATCAGTGGCGACATTGGCACCACTGATAGCTATATAGTTAGCTGCTGCGCTCGCTGCTGAGCGTCTTCAGTTGTTGATACAATTCAGTCTTCATTCGCTCAACAATAGGACAGAGACAGAAGCTTCCAATGGACGAGTTTGCCTATTAGTGCATCAAGCAACCTGATCGATAACATTTCCAGTTTAGGTTTCAATATTAAGGCACACGGGACTGTCTCTCGCAATTAGCGGCCTGCCTCTAAGATGCCGCCGTGAGAAAATATGATTCTCCAGATCAACCTTACACAGTTTGCATGAGCACTGACTGTGGGCTTTAACGTGGCATGTTGGTGGAAAGCTTTGTTGATGATGTCAGGTGTGTGTGACCGATCTATCCAAAACCATCTAATGGCAGCGCATTAATTGCCTGACCGCCTGTTATGATGAATGGCCAGCAATCCTGTTTGCCCGTTTTGCATGCGAAGTTCCTCTAAGAACAAGGTAGGTCTACAAAGCCTCGAATTCAGGTGCAAAATGTTGACCATTAGCTCACAGGCTCAGCGCCGCTTATCAGGGAGAACTCTGCGACAGCTAATAACCAATTGGTCGCCACTACCCCTCTTCAACTAAAGCCTCTGTTCCCTCCTTGGAAAAATACTCCTCTCTCCTCAGAGTTCGCCGTGGGAGCAGTCGCATTCGTGTCAAAACCATCGACGATGTGTGAACCGCACCATCTGCACAGCCAGTGTCTCACGCAGGGACTTGGGTACGGATCTTTACCGGTCAAGGAACAGTGTGAGCAAGAGCAATGGCTTTATAGAGTGATGAAGGTCAGAACTTTGGGACCTGCGCACATGGGTCTTAAAGCAAACGGCGGGGATTCGCAAGACCATGGTGTTTCTGAGGACCGTACCGCCGATTGTGCACACCACCTAACTCTCACGCTACCTTCTGGAGTCCTAAAACGTTCACTCTTTCCTCACCAATAATAATCAACTCACCCATGATGACGTAGCTGCCATTCAACCCAAGGCCACAGAAATCAAAATTGGTTTGTTGTTCCTGTGTAGGCCGCAAGTCTGTTCATTGGCCTAATTTGATTCCTGCTTCAGTTCTGCTCTCGTCAATAAGCCCGTCTTAACGCTCTCGATCCATATCCTGCTGTGCACCTTGTCACCCCAGCAGCCGCCATCACAGACTGATTCCAAAACCCCAATACATGGGGACGTGCTACCAGAAGTGGAGCAGTCATATGCTAAATCACTATTGGAACCTGCTGCAGGACCTCTCTTCGGCGGACGACGGGTCTTGATACAAGGATGCCTAAAGCGAAAGTGCCTTTGGCGCGCTCATCAACTGGAATCGCTTCTTAAACGCGGGGTCGTATTATCCTTCTTGGCTGCATGTGGTGGGTACCTGGCTAGTGTTATGCTGACCGGTATTGTTGTGACGGTTGGCTCTCACCATAGAGGAACCAGTATTGTAACCTAGTCCGTACTTGAGCTGATTATGGGTGCTTGAGGTCACATGGGCTGGCTAATAATCTTCATCATCAGCTCTATTAGATTGTCCTTCGGAACTCTCCTGGTAGCCGCTGCCTACAGCATCCTCCATCTCCTCATCCAGCTCACTCACACGCTCCTTAAACAGTTCCCAATCGATATTATTATAGAAAGTCAGTGGCTGTTTAGGTGCGCGAGCGGTAAGACGACTCAGTGCGGGAGAGAAGGATGACCTGTCGACTAACCTGCTCAAGGACTTTCAATCCAACTCAGCGCTCCTATAGGACTTTGGAATGGTGGTAAAGGAGCAAAGTTTCAAGAAATTTCCCACTAGAGCCATCTTCCGTCCACCGTCATGTAAAGATTCCACTGCGATTCGAGCAGTCTCCAGGCGCTTGAGCTGCTCAATCAAGACATGGACGGCTATGGCATCTTCACAAGCCCAGCGAACTAGCGAGAATTCGTTACTCGATCCACGACCGTCAAGGAGGATCCAACGAGAGTTGGTACTACTCTACAACACCGCTGGCAATTCCGAGACGCTCTGATACACTCCGGCATGACTTGGTGGTGCCCCCATCTCAAAACCTGCAATAGATGATTGGCTGGCTCTACTTTATCCACTCTGCAGGCTCAGCCCACGCCAGCAGCTGTAATGGCGGTTACTGCGCCGGCCTAGACAGAAAAAGTGTGTCAAGTCAAATGCACGCGCTTATTGCTTGTCCATCTTGTCCAAGATAGCGCGCGTGTACTCTTGAGAAGAGGCTTTGCCGCCCACTTCGTGCGATCTCGTCTTGAGATTTCCCACTATTCCATTTTTTAAACCATGGGCTGCCATTTTCCATCGTCTAACGGACAAAGTTCAGTTGTTGTCAGAGGTCAAGATATTAGCGACAGCAAAAACAACCCTCTCTTCGCCATTCGCGCCAAGTATGAAAAGGCCACATCGAAAGACCATTTTTTATGGCCACATTCGCCCTCGTTCCAGTAGCAGCACTCTCTCTGCTGATGCGCAAGCTGCCGATGATTACCAACGTGAGTCTGCAGCAGAGAAATATGCAAGACAAGAAGCAGAAATGGTCGAAACCGCAAGACCGTGGGCAGAGAGCGTCCTCGAATCAATGACTCGCAAATACAAAGGCAACCCGCATGATTGGGAAGATTCTGCAGGTCCTGCACGTCGATCAAAGTGGCTGGGCAAACGGCTGCTGTTCGTTTTGGCGTTGCACGAAATTAGCGTTTAATTTATCATGACATGATTTGGCAACAGGCACGGGCGACAAGATCTATTGGCAATAATCAGTGGCTGACGAAGGCGCCCTGTGTGTGTGGGAAAAGGGGTGTCAACGGCGTGGATCGCCGCGTCAGAGCGAGAAGACGGGAAGCTCATGGTGGAGATTACGGCAAGGAGCAGCGACAGCGACGGGCGAAAGATGGCCTGGGGAATCGAAGTGTGGCATTGAAAGGCGGAGACACGAAGACCGACTGAAAGTTGAAGAGCAGAGGTTGATAGTTGAGGTACGCAGCTGAGTGGTCGCAGGCAGGCCGATCAATCCGCCGGCGCCCATCTTTTGTCCCTCATCATCCACCAAACACCTCCGTACGCTCTGTCCTCGCT
>JAOWBF010217698.1:15853-28885 GCA_028566175.1 Vinca major
TATGATGAATCTCAAATACCCGCAGACTGCTTTGCCTCCTCCATTGCCTCCAAGTCCTCTGAAAGCTGCAGCAGTGTCGAGTGTATCAGGAAGAAGCGCTCTTGGATTTCCGGCTCGTGGCAGCGCATCACAACAGCAAGCCACGCTTCCTCCATCAAGCTGGCCACATCCTTCATGTCCGCCGCTGTTCTGGTGAGAATCAGCCCGGGCAGGGAATCGACGTCGTCGTTAGTGTCCCAGGAGGCGACACCGTTGCTGCCGAGCTTCTCATCTTGTGGATAGGCCATGCCACGATCGTGTTCTCCTCCGTTGTTGATGCCACTACATTCTAGCAAAGCATTCTCCTTGTTGGCACCGGCTGTGTTCCTGGAGCTCCCCGAGCCCGACGGACCCGACGGACCCGAAGTGGCGGCGCTGTTGGTGTCTGTGGTCCAAGGGGTGAAATCAATGAAATCGCCGTCGCCTGCGTCTGTCTCGGCACCGTGGATGGGACTGGGAGAATCTAGCCGCGGTAAAAGGTTAGTGCGTTGCTTGATTGCGGTTTACATCAATCATGGCATGGACGTGTACGATACTCACGATAGCGGCGCTTTTTCCCCGGCGGCACCGTGCTGTGGCTGTAGCGTTGATTGTCGCGGTGGGATTCCATGGTCGACTTTATTTGAATAGCCGAAGAGGAAGAAGACGAATGGTTGGATGAAGCGAGGTTGCCGTGTGAATGAGCGACGAACCCGCGTTTAAATTCTCCAGTGAGCTCAAGCGCTCAAGCTCAAGCTCAAGCTCAAGAAGTGTCTCAGGTGCCCAAGACATGATGTAAATTCGTTGTTTTCCCTAGCCGTTGGTTTCAATCGCGTCAGGACTTTTGGGGAAAGAACAAGAAAGACGAAAATAAAAAAAAATAAAAAAAAATCAGGAAAACGACGAGGGAGATGGCGGCACCAAGCAGAGTAAGATGATCGATCCCTATCGGCAGACTCGTACGGGGTGCAGCTGTTAAGCCAGAAGTCGCAATCGGCGCAAAGAGCATCCCCGATCTCCTGGAGGATACAAAAACAGCCCAAAGTCTCGGGGAAAGCCAACCAGCAGTGTCAGATCCGTGATAACAGAGGCAGAGGATGTTGGCGGCTCACGACAAACGGGTGACGTCGGTGCCGGCGGAATAGAAGAAATAAGGAGATATTCAGTGACTTCGGATAGTAGTAGCCTCAAACGGACATTTCGGGTGCTCCTTGAAACCAAGTAAACGACCTACCCAGTCATCTGGCGTATCCGACAGCTCTTTCTCCTGCCCTGTTGTTGTGGTCAATTTTGTTTCCAGCTCAGTGTCGGAATTAAGATGGGGGTGAAAGGGTTTGGTGGGAAATTAGGCAGAGGAGCTCCTTGGCGTCTGTGTTGTGGCAGGACGGGTGCTTTCGTTTGGTCCGCTGCCCGTTTGCTTATTGACCATGGTTAGCCGTCTCTGCGCAATCAAAGACACAACTGGTATCTTGTATTGGATAGGGACTGACTGTTAGACAATAAGGGGATTGATTGGTAGTAATATCGATATGGTAACACTCGACTGCAAAAGGGTGATGACAGAGAAGAAAAGGAAAAGAAAAGCTCCCCAACTCATATTTCCTCATCATGGGCAGACATGATATTGCTTGCTTCCTAAATTTTCCAGAATCTACCGGCGACTGTGCGTCCTGGTGCGCCTCATCTGCAGAGTAGTGGGCCCCTTTTGCAATCTTGGTATGTGTGAAGCGGCTCTGAGATGTTTGAATTCGATAGACACCGGGGATAATGGCAGAACATCACCGGCCATGGTAGTCGGCAAGAGCACCTCAAACCTCTTAATGTACCGTTCCCCGCTCCAGTTACCCTTCTCTCCTTATTCTTCGTTGCCAGCCTTGAGGATTCCCTTTTGAGTGCTGTGCACACTGAGCGGGTTGCCGTCGTTGCTAGAAACAGTGTTGTAGGGTGTTAGATTACTGGCTAGCAATGAGGTCGAAGGTTCGCTGGGAGCTAAGGGCTGATAAAGAACACTGGTTCCCACCCAAATGAATGCCTCTTTGGCTGGGCAAAGACGGAGAAGAACGTGCAGGGGTTGGCAAAGGGCCCGTGGTTTGACTGTAGGTTGAATCGCTCCGAGGCATAGACGGAGAGCCCGAAACTCCATTTACGCCCAAAAGGTAGAGTGGCATATCTGATCATGTTATTAGGTAAAGGCAGGCGAGAGGGCAGCTGGTCATGGGGGAGTGTAGAAAGAGAGGAGGACCGTGAAGACCGGGAAAGAGGGATGACCAACGTCTGAGTTGCACAATGGTGGAGACAGGCCTTAAGAGTCAAGACCCCCATCCAAGGCTCCAGGTTGCACAGCATGTACCGTCGCCCATTTGAAACCGAAACAACTGCCGCTGCACATGAGCAAGTACAGTGCGACAAACCACAACTGTCATCGCCTGCAGGTAGATGGCCTTGGCCAGATGTTGGGTTCCGTTATTCCGCATCACTTCCAGGCTCTGCATTCGTATCCCTGTAATGTTTCGAGGGGAATTTGGGTATGAGAAGATCGATGGTAGTCGCTCCATCCTCCGTAGTAATCCGTCAGCCCTACTTGTAGACAATAGCCGCGACTAGGCAATCAGCCATGAGTGGGTGAATGCTTTCAAGGGAAAGATCGGCTGCGAGAGTTTGGTCGACAGCGAGAATTTGTGGCCATGCTGATGGTGATACAGGTTCAATAGGACAGTTGGTAGGCTCCTTGAACTGGATTGAGTGGACACAGCGCATGGAGAGTAGTCATACGTGTTTCGCCAGGGTCGTCATCCTTTAACGGGATCCATGGAGCGTTTCTTTGCATTGGCTCAGGCGACATACCGAGATGACTTCTCGATGGAGCATAGCGGCCAGACAGACAAATGCGGAGCAGCTGGTGGAATCCGGTGGAATCCGGGTGTCGGTGGAGTCTGAGTGCCGGTCGATTCTGTAGTGGCCGGCTGCCGGCGGAAATCCCCCCCGCACATGGCTTCAGACTCGTTGAGGTCATGAGCACTAGAGCGAAGCTTGTGGAACCTGTCATGCCAATTGTTAGGATTAGGGTATCCATGCAGAGTAAACTGGTAAGCGGTGGCTGGATTAGTGTTGTTTTCGTAGTAGGAGGAAGCGGGAAGATGACATGGCCTTGACTGTTGCCAAAACTGGCTTTGTAAGCTCAGAGCCTGGCGAAGTAGTGAACATGGGAACGAAATTGCCGGTATGGCTGAGCCAGAAGTAGTAGAGGGAGCGGGCATGCCGGCCGCGACCACATTGATCCAGAGGCACTGCAGCGAAGTGATGTGCCAGTAATCTGCGAGCAGCGATGGACGGCACAATAAAACAAACCAGTCCGTTATACAGCTCCAATACACAAGGACTATGCAGCTTCCATCACCACCATACCATATCCTCAGGCGACCTAGCGCCCCAAGCCATAGTCTATTTCCTTTTTCAACTCGACCATATCATGCGTCTTTTGGCAATGCCAGTTCTCCATAATGGCCCTGTACTTGCACCTGTCCGGGGTGCCATGCCAGCGTCAACCTTCGGTACCCTTTCTTGACGCGTGTCTGGCACTCTTTTATTTCTTGCAGCAAGTATTTGGCTGGTCCCTGCACGCCTTCAAACCAAATGCCAAGGAGATTGTTGAATTTAGGATTGTAAAGTCTACGGACGCGTAGGCCGCGGGGCTTCGCCATGGTGGCTGCTGTTGTGTTGGTGGCTGCACGATGCGAACGCGGGACGCAATGAGGTCAAGGCCGAGGCCAAGGAGGGGCAACAAGGTGATGAAGACAGCTGTTGGCGGGCGGCGGTAGCGCTTTCGGGGGCTGGAGAGTGCAGCAGTCTCTACGCCGAGGAATCAGTAACTTGCCGACCTTCAATGGTGCACAACGCAGAGCCGACGTACCTTGACTGGTGAGGCTACCTGCATCGCCGGAGGCACGCCGAGTCGGAGACTCCAATCATGGGGCCATTCCAGGCCAAGAGGGAGGAGGGAGGAAGAAGTTAGGAGGCCATGATGGAAAAGGGCGGGATCGAAATACTACCTTGACGGCAACAATGAATAGGGGACAGGGGACGAGGGAAGAGGGACGAGGGAGATGAAGGGTTTTTGCCCTGTGAACACCACAAGGTGAATGTAGGCTTGTCTCGATCGAGTCGTCCTGCCCGTACCACCGTCCCCGCATATCCAAGTTTCCCAACACAGCTCCAAAATCGCCTGATGCTTGCAATCGCTCACCATGCCATCGTACTCCCTGCACGCGTCCGGGTCGCCCTCAATGTCTCCCCTCAACACCAAACGCCTTGAGCGCGTCGTCATGCAGCATTTGGAAGTCGCGAGGGCCCAGACTGGCTGCCGAGCTGCTGCAACAAGCTTCAGCGCCTCTGGCTCACGCTTCTTCAGGTCAAAGAAAAGACCCATGTACTTGCACCACCATCACTCCATCTTTGTCGCCAGCAACCTCAACCTCAATAATAACCAACCAACCAACCAGCCCCATTCCATCAACGCCATTGCACAATCCAAGCCCAGAACTGCATCTGGACCCAGACGTTGAATTGGACGTGTCAAGGCAGCCGAATTGCAGTGCCGAGCCGCCAGTACAAAACCAACAAAGGGCTCCGGACGTCCAGCGTAAACACCCACCACTACATTATTCTTGCGCTCATGATGACAACGAAATGACTGACACACACGCCACACAGCTAACGACCCCACCCCACGACCGCCGCTCAAACGACAAAAGGCTGGTGCTGTTGCCGCGCAGCAGATCCGCAAATACCAAGCTTCAACCGATCAACTCCTCACCAAACTGCCGTTTGCAAGTCTTGTCAGTATTGCCCCGACATGCTTCAGAATGTCTGTCTTCCTGGCTGGCTGGCTGGCTGACTGACTTCCTGTCCGCAGCCTTATACCGACAACAACCGCGGCCTGAAAGGGAGAAAGGGAGAGAAGAACAACAACGACAAGATTGTTACAAATGTCCGCAAATATAGCCCGTACCCCTTCTCTTGCCATCTTTCTGCTGGCTGGCCATGATCTCTAGAACCTGATGTCAGCCCTTGATGAGTGAATCAAAGGCTTCCAGCAACAACCTCGTGCCATGGCTCATCTGCACCTACGAATATTCGTACACTCTTCAAGTTCTGCCAACCAACTGCGCAAGACGGAGCCCTTCTTCTAGTTGACAGTATAACCAGCGGTATCAGCATTAGCAGCCGCAACCACCTCAGCTCTACCACACCTCTCCTCCCTCAATCATGACAACAGTGCCGGCCGACCAACAACTCGCTTCCTTATTACCGCTGTCTTTATTGAGACTGAAGTGAAAGAACTGGGCAATCGGAAGAACGGCACGCTGTGGAGGGAGAGAGGAGGACATGACTGCTTGTTTGCAGCGACGACATGGTGGGGCGTTTGGTTGGATTCGGTCAGAATCTACTGGCGCGGATGGCGGATGCAGACGCGAAAATGCGGCACGTGGTGGCGTTGGAGTTCTGGCGGCGTCAGGTCTATTGTGACCGCGTGTCACAATTGGGATTCAGCCTCCATCAACGCTCCATCGACGTTCCATCTACCCTTATCGTCCCCGCGTAGTAATCACCCAAGTCAGCAAGGGTCCGCCTCCGTCTTCCGGCCACAGCTCTGGCGGTGAAAGCAGCGACAAGTTCAAGTGACGGCGGCCCTGACCACGATGACGGCAGTCCTGCAATAGTACACTTCATCCGAAGCTTGCATCGCAGTTGGCAGACTCGCGTTGGAAGCTGCCGGAAGAGGATTTGCTCCAGGATACCAGTTCAAAGGCATATCGGTCGCGGGTCTTCTTTGCGTCAGCTCCGCAATTCCTTTGGGAGCAGGATGGAGATAACTATGGACTTTGAATCAATACTGGCAGCTGTGAATGGGTTGCGACAGCAGGATGGTGGCAATGGACGCCCCTAGGTCCTCACGCAGGCTCAAGAAGCTCCAGGCCGAGGGGAAAGAGCTGCTTGTGCCTGCGCACAAGGACAAGTCCAAGGAGAAGTCCAAAGACCAGCAGTCAGTGGAAAAGCGGGACAGGCCAAGGAAGAATAAGGCGAAAGCTCTCGAGGCTGAGGGTGGCGCCGGGCAAGGGTGGCAGGCAATGCTGATGCTGTTCCCGAAGAGTCCGCAAACTCTGTATCATCGTCCGTGGTCTGCACCAGCATGTCGGGGTCAATGAAGGTGCCCAAGGGCGAGCAAGGAAGACATACACGCTTGTACGCAGGACGAATGGGCGAGGACGCTGACATGCCAGAACCCACTAGAGAGCCGAGCAGCAAGGAGCGTTCTTTCAGCTAGTCATGTCAGTAAAGCCTCACTCAAGGAACCAGGATAATATACACAGTGACCCGACCATTTGTAACTGGTCCCACATGCCCTGGCCCAGACGGTCGTGTTCCTCGCGCGCCACTCCAGTCTTTGCATCGCGACACGCCTCTTCAAGCTTGGCACGTGTGGCAGACAGTGACACTGGCACAGGTGTTTCCTCTGGTGTTTTCCGGGATCGGCGACCGACGTGTGGACTGCGCAGCGAAGTTACCGGAACGAACAAAAGGAACTCTCTCATGACCGCATGACTTGGCGAAGAAGAAGCAGCAGCAGACGCCGCCACAAGGGCTGGCTCGGAATCATGGAAAGACGGTAACATCGCGGTCACACGCGGTGCCGGCCGGCGACCTCAGCAGGCGAGGTCATTTCGTGAGAGCAGAGGGGAGCGAGACAGCAGGATCAAGTAAACCCGCGGCTTGGGGTGTTGGACTGTGACGGGCAAAGCCTCTCAGATAGTGATCTGCCTTGTTCGCTCTGCCTCCAGGCTTGCTAAATGTCCAGAAACACGTCAAGCAGTCTTGCGACGGTCGTATTTGATCGGCCGCCGGCGATCGAGTCCTAATATTTCTTGCAAACCTCTGCGGAGGTGGGGTCACAGATGCACCTTCCCAGCGACCAATGTCCATACTGGTAGACCGCCCCATTGAGCATGTCGAGTGATGACAGGCCCCATCCACGCGACCAAGTTGTTTGAGAGGAGACGGGCCAGTAACGCAGGACGAGTCGATCGCCCGCCACCAGAGTCTCATAGAAGCAACCAGTTGGACAACGAGATCAATTGCGGCGCTGTTGAGCTGTTGGGCGTTGGCCAGCCGCGCGTGAACCTCAGCCGGGATATTTACAGCCTTCCCCCATCGTCCTCAAAATTCGTCGCTTGTACCTCATTGTCCGCCGCCTCAGCTCCAACAGGTTTGCCTTTGGTCCTTTTCGGTGGTAAGGGTGACGATGAAAAGTTTGAGGTTCCATGAGTAGGCGAGTTTTACGATGCGGCATCGAATCCAAGCATGTTCGTTTCTTTAGTAATGGTAGTGTTGGGGTCACGTCAGTAGAGCGTCACCAAGCGCAGATCAGTGGCGACATTGTCACCACATTGCCACCACTGTTAGCTATATAGATAGCTGCTGCGCTCGCTGCTGAGCGTCTTCAGTTGTTCTCACAATTCAGTCTTCATTCGCTCAACAGGTAGAAAGATCGTGCATGGGCAACCACTTTGGTCCTAATATTAGGTTCGTTCGATGTTGCTTGTGATAGAACGTGGAAACCCCTGATCTTGGTTCTGACGTTTGCTCCGTGCCGTGTCGTAGGTGAATCCAAGCCGAAGCCGCCAGACATGAAATATGGAGACGCGTAACCCCTGCAGATGTGGCTTAGAATCAAGATGAAGGATTGGGGATGTAGGGCATTCTCTCAGCTGTTCTGTCAGTCTCCCTTCCAACGCAACGTTGTGCGTCACTTGCCTCGTTCCACAGTCACAAGGAATGAGATGGCTTCGCCTTGATCGTTCTCGTAATCGAGCGTCGGCTCATCGAGATTGCCAAGACCGAATCCAGCGTCGCCTAGGCTGAAGTCATTGTCGTCAAGATTGTGATTAACACTTTGGCGGCGCGCGGCTTCAACTGGAGGCGACAACAGCATTTTAGGGTCGGTGTCAGCCTTGTCCTTGATCAAAGCCTTTTTCATGTCTTACAGAAGCCATTCGCGCTTGCGACTGGTCGCGCAGACATATCATGGTCTCCTCGAAGGAATGGAGAGCGCTGAGTATGAGAACAGTCTGGAAGAAATTCTTGGACGATGGTTGCCCAAAAACGTTTTCAAGGTCGTTAAATCTCATACTCCAGGCGGCTGACAAGAGCTTCTTCAAACGTGCAACGGTAGCGCCGTGATGATCTAATGACCGCCCGACATCTCGGAGCGTTATGTTGGCTGAGAACATGGAACAGCGGCGTAGAGCGTGGATTGGTGCGCCTAGCAAGAGATGTTGATCTGGTAGGACAGCGGTCGATGGTGTAATGTTTTGCGTGAATCGGTACGCTTGGCTTGGATTGGATCAGCCTCGGTGAAATGAGGTGTGTTGTGAACTGGAGGCTAATTCAATCAATGGTGATGGACAGTGGTGTTGTGTAGCTCGCTCTGGTCGGCGCGGCGGCAGCTTACGCATAACCTCCAGGGACCCGGCTGTTGGGCCTTCTGGAGCTACACATGTAGTAGCAGTAATAGTTGGCACACAATTCATTCGTTATTCGTCGCCGAGATTCAACACAGGCGCCCACCGCAGTCGTGTCGCAGGCAGTAGAGATACTGGACGACCCGCTGGTGGACAGGCTCCACCACATGCTGCTACTCACCATGAGGCTCTTGCTGCTAAATGGCGCCTGGGCTGGTAATAAGGTATGACGAACGTCTCGAGCCTTGACTGCAAGGATTGCCGCGATGCAGCTTTGGCCAGAGTCGGGGTGCACCAGCTTGCCAATGGCATTCTTCTGGTTTGAATGAGTGGCGTAACCATGTGAGAGCAGTGGGTGAAACATGAATGTCCCGCGTTTCGTGTTGCAGAGGACTGGATATTATCTCAGCGCGGGACTCGGCTTCCTCACAGCACTCCTGCCGGCGCTCCACCCACATCCAAAGACGTCGCCGCCACAGCAGAATCCCACTCGATCCAAACAGGCTCCTGCTTTCGCCGCAGCAGCTCTGCCTCCACCTGCGCCTTTTTGGCGACGAGCCTATCCCCCAGAGCCTTGATGTCCTTGAGGCAGCGAGACCGGCGGTCGACCAACGCGCGCGCCGCGTTGACGGCGGCCGTGAAGGCGCGGACCCGTGTCTCGCTCTCCTTCACGTTGCGCTTGAAGCTCTCCAGGCGCTGCGTGCATTCGTGGAGGGTTACGAGGCCGACCACTGTCAGGCGATCCCGGACGTTTTGCGACGGCGCGCCGGCGGCTTGGGCGGTGATGTCGTCGCGGACATGGTGCAGGGTCGATTGTAACCACGACTCATCGTCCACGGTGGCCTTTTCCTGGTTGGACCGCTCCGTGGCGTCGGCGAGGCCGCGTTCAAACAGCGATGGCAGCAGGGAACAGTCGCCGCGTTCTTTGTGTTGCTTGAAGGCGGTAAGGACGCTTGACATGGCTGCGCCTAGCGAGTGTTTGAGCTGCTCGAGCGAGCTTTCATCGAGAAAGTCGACTCGCATGGTCTCGAGCTTTTGCTGCATCTTGGACTTAATTTGCGCTTCCAGATCGCCTGCTACGTCCTTGAAGCCCGCGGCGTCCAACTCTGTGGATTCCATGTCCTCACCCAACGGCGACTTGGAGGCGAGCAGAGCGGCACGCAGGATGACTCGCCACACAAGCCCGTCGACAGATTGGGTCAAGTTGCCGTTATTGTACCAGTTGTTGATGGCCGCCGCTATAACGTACACGCCACAATCATGGGTGTTGGGTTGGACTGGGCTTGGAACCTTTTCAAAGACCCAATCCTGATCTGGTATAAGCTTCTCGGCGAGCTTCGCAAGGTCGGTCTGGACTGTACGTGGAATGGGAGCCGCAGTTTTCATCGAGTCTACGTACTTGACCTGGCTGTTTTCCAGGTCCAGAATTGCCAGAGTCCAGTGGCTCCGGTTGATGAGAATTGGAATCGTAGCTTGCCGATGGTGCTTAGAAACCGTCATGATAAGCTCTGGGAAGCTTCTATGCCGTACGCTATCAAAGACGGTGTTGTCTATCGTCTTGCACCACAAGGGAGAGAGAATTTCGAGTATTCGCCCCAAGGCTATAGAGGACACCCATTGTTCAGGGAGAAGCGAGTTGACCGAGTCGTTGTCCGTGCTCATGTTTTCTTCATTTACTAGGGCGTTTGTCGTGTCGCCTTTGATATCGAAGCTCTTGTCTAGGGTTGTCACCGCCATGTTGTTCTGCGAGGGCGGACAGCCGCTCGAGACGATTGTGGAATTTAGGGCTGCGTTGCCCTCCTTGTTCTTGCTGTCATTTTTGCTCTCCCTATCACTCATTCTGGTTGCAGGCTTACTGCTATCAAGTTCGTGCTGTGGCCTGCTACAGCCGACTCCATTGTGGCTGCTCAGGTGCGTATACTGAGGCTCAGAATCAGACTCGAAGAACATGGACATGTCGTTGTCTGCCGTCGTGTTGTTTGCAAAGGAAGAGGCGCGGCCAAGGACTTTTCTCGTTGAATAAGTACGGGTCGGTACACGCGTGAGCCGGAGACTGTTCTGGACCATGCCCGGGCGACTGCCATTGGACCTTTTGCGCTCCAGCGACTGTGGATGCTGAATTCTGGTGGAATCTCTCATGTTTCTCACCATGCTCGCTCGCGCAGGTCGTTGGCGCGGAAGCTTTGGCGACGTCGCTGGTCTCCCAAGCTCATCATCGTCGTCTGTCCGTTTCCGTTTATGTATTGGAGACTGCTTCGACGGAGCAGAACCTTCAGGAACAGCATCTGCGTCCCCAGTCTCAGCCTCCAGAGCGCCTGTCTGTCCCATCTTTTGCCTGTCCTGCCGGTTCACCCGCGTCCGGTTGCTGGGCTTGTCCTTGTCCACAGGCAGCTCTTTCCCCTCGGCCTGGCCCATGTCCGACGGTGCAGACGTTTCGGGAGCAGTATTAGCGTCGCCAGCCTCGGCTTCAAGAGCATTTGCCTGGTCCCTCTTTGGCCTGCTTTGCTTCCCCACTCGCGCCCGCTTCTTAGGCTTGTCCTTGTGCACAGGCACGTCCACCTCTTTTCCCTCGGCCTGGAGCTTCTCCAGCGTACGACCAAGAACCCTGCGCGGCCATTTCTGGCTGCGTGCCCCATTCTTCTTCTCGTCATGCTCTTGAACTTGATTCAAGGCCGCTAGTACCGATGCGAAATCCAGAGTCCCATGTTGTACCCAATCGTTGAGCTGGCGCAAAAAGACGCGCGACCTGTAGGCCTTGTAATCAAAGGACTTGAGGAATTTGTCTTCGTCGAGCTTCCAGCGCGAGTCGGCTAGCTGACGTGCGAGCTGTGGATGGGGGTGTGTGGATAGCACGGCGCCATGTTCGTGGTCAGAGCCGTTGTCGCTAGACTTGTTGCTGCTTTCACTGGAGGAGTCCTTGCTGTGAGAAAACTGGTGCTCAGGGCTCGGGCGAAGGTGGCGAGCCATTGGAGGATTGAGCGATTGCGGCGGGGATGGAGCGATGATGGAGCGATGATGGAGCGTTGATGGAGCGTTGATGGACGAGAGGTGGTTGTCGTGGCGAGAAGGGAGACAATCTGCCGGTGGTTGAATATCTTCGCGTCATCCCCCTCTAGCCGGGGTTTGGCCGATAAGGCCGGACACGGGATTGTCGGGAGACTGGAGCACATGCATTAGTCTACCGGTAGATTGTTCCATCGTACGCCGAATCTCGCCAAGCACCACCACCACCCAATGCCATCAGCAAACAAGCGGTCGTACACACCCTCCACGCGACATCTTCGATTCAGCATTTCCCCCACCAACATAATCACGTTGCAAGGATTAAGGATGTTCTACCTCATGTCTTCTCGCTCGCAGCGCCTGTGTCACTGTCGATTCCTTTGTCGCAGATGTTCATGATCTGATGGATGGTGTGAACAGTTTTGTAGCACTCGGTGGGTCCCATGTGGTCAAAGGGTTCCAACCTGTTGTCCAGGCTGTCCATTATCTCCCTGTTTATCGTTGCTGATGTCGGTCAAGCACCTGGAGGCTGATTCAAGTCCAGTATCATCGTGGCGGTTGGCTGAGTGATCGCTGTCTCGGGCGGCAGTGGCTTTTCTTTCATTCCTTGCTTTGATCCGGTGCGTATGGTAGATAACTCTGTTGCGTCGAATGCGGTTGAGGTTTTGCCGATCGTCCCATCGCTCGTTGAGCGCTTGCTTGATGGCTTCTCTGTCTGCCGGGACATCTTCGAGAAACCTGAAGGCCTTTGCGTAAAATTCGGGCTTCCAGTTAGCCTAGTAGGATCTTAAATCAGAGAGCGACTTACGGGGGCATGGTGGCTTCGTCGTACGCCTTGGCCGAGGACTTGCTTGATTCAATGTTGACGTTTGCGAATTGACGCGGTCGCGTGTGGATAGAGCCACGGCGTGAGGACGTTGTTCTTGACTTTGCGGAAGACTGTAAGGTGTTGTGTGAAGAAGCCTGCGCGCAAACAGGATTGGACAGCCGGACTACCTCCGTTACACTGCTGCTGTAATGATTGAGGATCTGACGTAGATTAGGCAGCGTATTATGGTTGAGGATGCGAGGTAGAGTTGGCAGCGTGTGATGTGGTCGTCACGCGCAGTGGAGGACGTTGATCATGTCGGACCATGAAGAAGAGCTCACGGCCGAAGCAACTCAAGCGCAGCAAGTGAGAGCGAAATGTGTAGATAGCTGATTGACGCTGCATCCTCTCCGACTACGGGAGCGACTGCGGCACGTCACCGCTGGTCTTCATGTCAACATCCTGGTTGTCATATTCGATGACATTCGACTACTCAACACATGCTACCAGTACGCATCAACATAAAAGCTTCATTGTCTCAGTGACTATTATCCATCAAACCGCACTGAACCGCAAACCACCAAACAAAATTCAATCGCATCTGCCTATCAACATAAAAGCTTCATTGTCTCAGTGACTATTATCCATCAAACCGCACTGAACCGCAAACCACCAAACAAAATT
>JAOWBF010217880.1:0-14833 GCA_028566175.1 Vinca major
TACAACCATCATCCACCAAAATCTATTCATTTGATTAAATACACAATTAAAAATAACTAAAAACATTAAACCCACCTAATCTCCTTTATCTTCATCTTCCTCTTCATTTTGAGGGGATCATGTCAGCCCGCCATTTAAGAAAAATGCATACCCAAAAGAATAGTAAACTCACTCAACTTTCCTACTGCTAATTTTGTCAGAGAATCGTAATTTTTTTCTAATCTTTTTAGTAAATCCAATTTCAAAGAAGTAAGTTCAATTGGGATTCCTTTATTTTATTTTATTTTTCAATTTTCATCAATCTCTTAAATTGTTGGCATTTCCCCTCAAAATTGTATCTTCTTGTTTGGCTTTTTAATTGTATAACTGCATTTGATTTGCCCAGATACAGGAAAAGGAAAAAAAAAATAAAATCGTTCTGGGCCTATTAGAAAAATCTTCAATCTTTTTTATAAACCCAGATACAAGAATGTATAGATTTTGTGTTTTTTTATTATGTAGTTGTATATATAATTGTGCAATTGAATATTTGGTAGTTTGATTTTGACAGCTTTATAAAAATATATGCCCATATTTATTTACTGTATTAGCTAGCATTGGATTACTTGTTCTTGACATTTTTTTTTTTTTTTGCTTTTTTGGGGAAACAGGGGAAGTGACCCACCAAAAATTGGACCACTTGACCTAAGAGGAGTAAGGAATTGCTTTGGTAGGAGTTAGTTGGGCAGCAGGTGGGGGGAAGAAACTGAAAAGAGTAATGTCAAGCCTTGGAATTGATGATATAAATGGGGAGAAGGATGTTGTAGAGAGAGAAGTGGGCGGAAGAGAAGAGAAAGAAATGGCACCAATTGGGGCAAATTCGATTCATCGGTCGTCTTCCCGGCCTCAGTTGGACCTTAGTGGTGCTGCTATTCAAGGGAATTTTGAAGAGAGGGATCCAACTATTCTCTTGCCTAATCAGTCTGATGATATTTCCCATTTGGCTTTGGATATTGGAGGTTAATTTTTGCAGCTAATTTTTTAATCTAGTTAAATTCGTGAGGAAGATCTCATATTGATGGATAAATTGTATACTTAAAAGTTCTTTTGAAAGTGTTAGTAGACTAATCTGCTGCTGTGATGTATTGTCTTTTTGGTGTAGCAATGCCATGCAATCATATGTAATGCTTCCTCATAGCAACTGTTGTTAAGTTAGAGATACATTTTGGAGAATACGAAAACGTAATTCAACCTAGTTATATAATTAGCTATTTAGCTTAAATACTATTTATTGATGTTTGATGAAAGGTCAAGCACGGAAGTCTATAACACTACCCCTCCTTCCTTGTTTAAACAATGAACAAAGAAAAGAAAAAGCTTCAAACCTTGATAAACTGAATACTTCTATCTTGCAGAGTTTTGCAATATCAAATAATTGAAATGTAGATTAAAAGGAATGAGGCTGAATGCCTTAAATTGGAGGGGTGCCGTACATTGAGATAAAACTGATAACCGCCACCTTCATATGAGTTGAAAATATCTCATGTGCATTCAGACAGAGCTGTAGTTTAGAATACCGGTAAAGCCACTTTGAATGTTCAGTTTCGAGGATTACTGGAAGCACGCTTGTTTCTGAGATCGTGAATACTTTACAGCCTAAAGCAAGTTTAATGAATCTGTTTGTTGTTGATAGCTTCTTTACCAATTTTTTTGAAGTGAAGACATGGCTGATTGAGGTTTATAACACAGGAACATCTTGAAGTGAGAATCTACTTTGGAGTAAGAATGATATTAGACTTAGATGAGGGAGCAACAAAAGAAACCCGATTTGATGTTAGCCTTGGGGATATCACTTGATGCTTTTGATGAGCTTTTACAATCATTGAGCATTCTGTTGTGTTTTTTTTTCTTGGAGCCTCTTGAATTGTTTTTTCATGTTTGAACTGGATCCATGTTGATGTATGCTGACAAATTTACTTCTATGTATATTCATTTACCTCAGCAGTCAAAGATTCTTGTATTCCTTTCTCTGCTGGAATTTCCCCACTTTCTGTTTCCATTTTAATGAATAGGCAAAGGAATTTGATTAATTTGAGTCTGTTTCACTTATAGGTGTTTTGCTTTAGTAGGAAATAACACATAGTGATTTCATGTATGACTCTTCTTGTTTATGTTTAGATCAGTGCGGCATATTTTCAACTTTGCTGAGTTAGATACAGTGTTAACGTGCTTAATATTTCTCATCAGTTTTTTTTTTCCTATTATAATTTGACATTGAGATGGCTGCCCAATATTCATCATCATCATCTGTACAGTAGATTGTTCACTTCTTTATTTAATCGTGATGATCTCTTTTTGATCTGTCATCCAGAAGCCAAATAAAAAGCCGTGTTTATTTTCTGTTTTCAAATTAAAACAAATTATTTACCACTGTGCTTTTCCTCCAGGATCACTCATCAAGTTGGTTTACTTTTCAAGACACGAAGACCATGCAGCCAATGACATGAGGAAGAGGACAATCAAGGAGAGGTTGGGTGTCTCTATTGGTAATAGAAGAAGCTACCCAATTCTTGGTGGGAGGCTTCATTTCGTGAAGTTTGAGACAACTAAGATTAATGAGTGCCTGGAGTTCATCTCTTCCAAGCAGCTTCACTGTGGCGGTACAATTATTTACCCATATGCTCAGTGCTTTCGAAATTGCTATCTGTTACGCTTGATTTATCTTCGAGTGGTTAAGGGTTTTGGTTAAGCATCTTTTTATCTTGCTTCTGATCCCTTTATGGGTCCTAACAGGGTTGGATGCTCGCCACTGGAATTCTGAGGCGTCAAATGAGAATGCAGTAATAAAGGTATTGATTGTAAACGAAGAAACATAAAATCACAGCATGGTTTGTCATAGTATTGGAAAAGAAACTCTCTGTAGTTATATATAGGAAGAACAAACTTTTTAAGTTTTGATTCTTTGAGATACCAAAGCTACATCCTGTGTTATCAAAATTGGGGTTCAACTTTTTCTCTTTTTCATGTTTACACAAAGGCAACTCTTTATATGTCTGCAACCAACCAACCAACCAAGTCCTACTTGTTCTTAAATGTTATCTGGGAGAAATTATAAGTTAAGTTTGATGGTATTTTTTAAACTTGTCTTATAGTTATTTTAGGCTTCTTAAATGGGAATTCTCCTTAGCAAGCATTGCATTGGTTTTCTACACTATAAGAGCTGGAATGTGATGGGCTCTCAACTCACTGTACCTAACAATCAGAAAATAAAAAGTTCTTTATGCTCAATACCGACTTTTGTTTTTTGGTACACAAATTCACTGTTTTAATTGGAAATTCATAAAGTGATACTTTAATGCCCATTTGTATCTCTTCCCTTCAGCCATTTGAATTTTGAGATATTGGTCTAACATAATACATTGTAATAGAAATAGCTTGAGACTTGATTAGACAATTTTTTCATGCTTCGAGAAGTTGGATTTTGATATACACTCTTTAGGCTGTGAAGCTTTACTAACTAGTCTATCTGTGGGAAGGCTACTGGTGGTGGGGCATACAAGTATGCTGATCTGTTCAAGGAAAAGCTCGGAGTTAGCATAGAGAAAGAAGATGAGATGGATTGTCTTGTGGCTGGTGCAAACTTTTTGCTTAAGGTGCAATCAGGACTTAAAGAACTTTGATATTTTCATGATAATTTCTTCTGTACTTGAATACACTTTCAAAGAATTTATTCAAGTGAACTTGTCTATGTGATTTCTGTTTTGACACATTTAATCCAGTCCTCTGAGTCGTATGTCTTCAAGAAAATATGTAAAACATGCATCATTGATGATATTACTGAAATTACTTGCTATTAACCCTATTGTTCTGGAAGAAGTCTTACGGTCTATCTGGACTTTGATAGGCAATGCGGCATGAAGCTTTCACACATATGGACGGAAATAAAGAATTTGTGCAGTTAGACCACAGCGACCTGTTTCCGTATCTCCTTGTTAATATTGGTTCTGGTGTTAGTATGATAAAGGTAAAAGTCCAACTTTTTTCTACTTGATGAACTTTATCTCGGAATTGAGGAAACATGTGAATCTTAGTTTTTTTCTTTTTTGGTTATAGGTTGACGGGGATGGAAAGTTTCAGCGAGTTAGTGGAACAAATGTTGGTGGTGGTACATACTGGGGCTTGGGAAAACTATTAACGAAGTGCAAAAGGTGATGGTTTTCTGTAGTTAAACTTGGAACTGTTCTAAGCTTTTTCTTATGCTCCACTTTCTAAATTTCACTCTTCATTAATTTCAATCAGCTTTGATGAGTTACTTGAGCTTAGTCAAAGAGGAGACAATAGTACCATTGACATGCTTGTTGGTGACATATATGGTGGTATGGATTACTCAAAGGTATTTCTTGAAAATCTTGTTGTACATTCCTCCTACTGGGTTTTTATTTGCTGATTGAGGACCAATCAAGTGACTGTTCATATGCATCTGGTAATGCATTTGTGGCATATTGGTTTGACTGAATCCTCGAAATGTTTTTTGCTTTTAGATTGGTCTCTCAGCATCAACAATTGCCTCTAGTTTTGGCAAGGCAATTTCTGATAATAAGGAGCTTGAAGACTATAAACCTGAAGACATCTCTTTGTCCCTCTTGCGAATGATTTCTTATAATATTGGCCAGGTATGTTGTGGGATGGTATGTTATTTCTTGTCACCTAAGTATCCATGATTTCTGTTACATAACGCTGCGCCAAAATTAGTATTTCTACTTCCAGCTATTATTGGATTTGAAAGTGGGAGCACAGCTGTATCTTTTAGTTCGGGGACGGTATTTACAGAATTGAGAAAATTATGACATATAAACTACATTAATTTTGGAAATATTCAGGATATCGTGATGAATGTCGTGTTCGTTAAAATCTTGTACATCTAAGCTTTTTAAGTTCCTCAAATAAGGAGCTGAATAGAGGAAATATTCTCAGTTATCATGCTTCCTTTGTCATCTTTATTGTTATTGTATTCTCAATCATGAGTTTGATATTGGAATGATCACTGCCGTAATGTCCACTAGCAATGATCTCTCATAGTTATTGAATATCAAGCATATTAACATTTATTGACAAGTAAACATTACTAGTAAATCATTTTCTTGTTAATAATAGATCTCTACTAGATGATTTCTGAATCTAGGATTCATTGTACCAAGCTACAGGTTTTGTACAATGTCCTGCATGTATAAATCTCCAGTTGTTTAAGCAGAATGAAAAGAATATCAGAGAAACAGTTTATTGCCATTGCTCATCGTTATAGCTGGACAGATAGAGTTGCAAAGAAGCAATCCATACTCATTTTCTACTAGAAAATTAGGATTTTGGAGTTACTTTGGTTGACGGAAGATTGCCTGAATTTCTTAAAGTGTAGGCAAGGCCTAAGGCTCCTTAATTTTTGTCGGAGTTTGAAGTGCTTGTTATTTGGTCCATTTATGATGGTTGCTTCGTATAAAAGAGAAATCATGTGTGAATACAAGACGACAAACAGAAATTTACTCGAAAACAAGAAACCTACATCCCCTTCCATTGATAATATTGCTTATATTAACTTTTCTGCTTGTATTTGCCTTTACTGGTTTCGGGCAAATATGTTGTCTAATGGATACCCATCCAGTGTTGTTAAATAGCGGCGCCATGGCGGATGATGGTGGCGGATACGGCGGCCTCCGCCATATTAAACCCGTGGCGGTTATGGAGGCCGCTTTTGCCGTGGCGGATATGGCGGGTTTTTATGGATTTTGGGCCAAAACTAAAGATGGAGCCCAAGCCCAATTTTCTAAAAATTAAAAAATAAATAAATCTACACTAAAACCTTAAACAACGTTGTATGCTTAAGAGTCACAAACTCTTCTCTTCTCCCTCCTCTTCACCTCCGGCCACTCACCCTCCAGCGACCCATCCTACCATGACCACTCACCCTCCGGCGATCCATCCTCCAATGATCAGCTCCTATCCTTCGGCGACCAGAATCCAGATATTTTTATAATAATAAAGAAGATTTTAGTTGAACTTATGTTACGACTTACGAGGTTTGTGGTGTTTGGTTTATGATATTTTTATACATATGTTTTTTGTTAATGTAGTTTATTGTTCTTGGTTTAATATTGTTATGTTAATATATTCTGCAGGTATTTTTTGGTGTATTTACACATATAAATATTGTAATTTTTTAAATCCGCCATAACCCGCTACGCCATCCGCTATTTTTCTATGGTGGATTTTTGGCTTCCCGCCATAGCCCGCCATTCACCATTGATAACACTATACCCGTCAGAATGCTAGAGTTCCTTACAACACTGCTATTGTGCGCATTTTCAACTTCAATTGTTTACACTACTTTCAAATAGTTAATTTGGGTTTTCAGAAGAAGCAATCATGGTGCGTGTGCACCTGCTTATGCAGTGACGAAGACGCGGGGGTGGGGGGGTTCGCCCCCGAGAATTTTAAAAACCCTACTAGATATAGTAAATTTTATATGTAGTTCGGAATATTTGATCAAGTTCGCCCCCAACACTTTTTTTGATAGTTTTTATATGTAGTTCGGCACATTGTTACAGTTTTTCGCTCCCCCGCCTAAAAGTCCTGGCTTCGTCCCTGTACTGATGATTGCTCGTATATGTTACACATATCAAATCTCCTTACATTACTTTGTCTTCCTTTACCATTTTATTATGTGCCTTCAAAATTTAAACTTATCAAAATATGATGTTCCTTTGACTTTTTATGGCTTTTGGTGTAGCTTTGCATCTGACTTTCTTTTTTTGTTCTTTACTGGGAAAAAATATTCTCTGGTGCAGATAGCTTATTTGAATGCATTGCGTTTTGGACTTAAAAGAATATTTTTTGGAGGATTTTTCATAAGAGGTCATGCTTATACTATGGACACGATTTCCTTCGCTGTACATTTCTGGTAAGAATTGAGAATACATATGACTTTTGTTTGGTTGGAGTCTATTGCAGTATTGCTACGTTTTTCTTTCGTCAAGAAACTCGCGATTTAATATCAGTCTTATTTCGGGAGTTTTGTTACATTTAAGGTTTTCTAATATATTCATCCCACTACCTGTTTTAAATTATTTTTTCATTAGGTCAAACGGAGATGCAAAAGCTATGTTTCTGCGGCATGAAGGTT
Organism: Vinca major; assembly: GCA_028566175.1. Taxonomy (NCBI): domain Eukaryota; kingdom Viridiplantae; phylum Streptophyta; class Magnoliopsida; order Gentianales; family Apocynaceae; genus Vinca; species Vinca major. The sequence goes on from JAOWBF010217880.1 coordinate 7,154, forward strand.
TTCTGGGAGCTTTGGGGGCCTTTATGAGCTACGAAAAACACGGTCTAGATGATCTGATGGTTCATCAGCTTGTGGAGAGGTTCCCCATGGGTGCACCTTATATTGGAGGAAATATTCATGGACCGCCCCTGGGAGACTTGAATGAGAAGGCAAGTCATCAGCTTTTTAATCATGGATTCTCACTGTAGATCTAGCAGTTAGATTCAGAACTTCAAATTTTATCAGTATTTCATCATGGGGTGATTTTTTTGCTATACTTTCATCACTAAAGAAAATGACCATCTTAACCATATTTCTTTATCTTTGGTTCCAATAGCTTGGTTGAACATGCTTCGCACCTAACAGGAATTTAAGTTTTGTGGTCCGAGTTATTATTAATGTAGTAATGATAACCAAGCTACAAGTGCAAGAGTCATTCATAGTATACTTTGGGAAGCACATTTTATGAATTTACGAATATTTGTCGGAGCTATTGTTATTTTGTTCAACGTAGATGGAATACTTTTTTTTTTTTTTTAATACTTATTAATCAGTTTCCTTTTATATGAGGGTAACAATCATTTTTAAAGAAAAAAAAACGTATTATATGTTTTTTTTTTATAATTTTTTCAAGCTAAATTAAAGGGCAACTCTGGCTAGCTTGCTGTGGATTTTCTTCATTAGTAGCAATAGATCTTTGACTCATGATGCTTTGGTTCCTACTGAGTGCAATTCCTTTATATGCCTAAGGCATGCTAATTTTGCAATTGTGCTTGTATTTGTGAGAATAAATGTAGCCTTAGGTATTCATTGTGGTTTATTTTCAAAGCTAAAGGGAATGCTAGATGTTTATACTTTATACTTGGTTCCTGCCAACACCAGCCAAATTTGCTTGAGTTATGATTATGATAGATCTGCTTTCCTCATTCTGTATGTTGCACAAAGATTTTTCTTCCGAGCCCAAAATACCTACTATGCTGCTCAGTGCTGCCCTTTACTTAAAATTTCAATTTTTCATATGATAGTTCCATAATTGCTCTCCCTTGTATACTTTCTGCTGTATATTAAATCTACAATGAATATTTTTGGAGTGGCCTTTGAGTCAGCTGGAATCAGATGCTTTATGTTGGTTGGAATATTTCTAAAAGTTGAACCATGGAATAGGAATATTTTAAGTGAAGACTTGCATGATAAGACATTTAATGCCAAAGCTAGATCATTAGATAGGCTTCTGAGAAATTCAACTTAGCCACTTCTTTGAGTGTCGTGATTGTTTCCTGTTGATATCTTCCACATTTTCTTGGAAAACAAATCAAAATTCAGCACTGGACATTGATATGCTTCTGCGATAAATTATCTCATGGATCACTGGTAAATTTGTATGGATGTCTGACAAGTATATATGCATTTCATTGCAGATTTCCTGGATGAAGAAGTTTGTTCTAAAGGGAACTGAAATTACTGCCCCTGTTCCGATGTCTCCATCTGGAACCACAGGCCTTGGAGGTTTTGATGTTCCCTCATCAAGAGGAGACACCTTGCGTCCAGATGCTAGTAAACTAAATGTCGGCGTTCTTCACCTTGTGCCATCTTTAGAGGTCTTTCCACTATTAGCTGATCCAAAAACGTACGTATATTTGCCACAATCTTTTCAAACAAATTCTTGGAGGTTGGTTTCAAATAAATTTTGGGGTTCTCCACACTGTGCTTACTTTTATTTGTCTATTTGACAAGGAATAACAAGGGACCTATAAATTTGTCCTTGGATATTTTGTTATAGCGAGTGCTTTATTATGGTCATTATTTAGCATTGTCTTGTAAGTGTGATTCCTCCCAAGGATGAACGATGTTATACTTCTTACATTGCTGTATTTCTGGCTGTGTATCTAGCATGACAACCTGTTTCCCAGTCCATGTTTTCCAGACGGGGATTGTAGTAAAAGCAACAATAGGACCTTTCTAGTTCTAGAGCATTGTTATTCACTTCTCTGTCATTATTGAAGAATCTGTAGAGATTCTCTTCACTTTTTTCTAATAACCCATTATTCCAGACTCCTTAAATTTACTTCCGGGGGAAAAAGGGAAAAGAATTTGATTGGCATGGGATACAGTATATTCTGTCTGCGTGTGTGTGTTTTCACACATGTTTCTTTTCTTGGGGTGTGTGTGTGTGTAAATGATGTGTCATTTTTGCTCATATTGTTTCAACGTTTGTAGGTACGAGCCCAACACTGTAGATCTCTCTGATCGCGATGAGCTAGAGTGGGTTTACAAGCTGAACTTTAACATGTCAGTTCAAACAAGTATAGGAGTTCAGCAATCCTTTACATAAACATTATTTGCATTTGGTGCAGGTATTGGTTCACTGTGCTAATAGGGCATATGCCAGACCTGGTTGACAAGGTAAATGGCGTAAACTCCTGTTTTTCTTTTCTCATTGATCTCGTCTCCCCTCCTCAATCCCAGCCCCATATTTCCTTTTGCTGCCTTCTCGCTGACCAGATGTCAAAATTTCCTTAGCACACATGTAAGTCCGAGGCAAACGGTGGTATGCGAAAAGGTCTGCAACTGTACTAAAGGGTCTGCATTTCGGTCAAAATGCTTGATCACTGAAGTTTGGATGGGGCCATCTTTCGATATAACTACTGGTTATTGGTCTAGGAAGGATGATTTAGTACAGATCCACCTGAGCATATATGTATTTGGTCAGTAGACAGAATAATGACCATTAATTCTCTGGAAATTTCAGATATTTGAAACTTTTAGTAATTCAACTACGAACATATAGCATGTAACTCTCACCTATAGACCTTCTCTACTAGAATATAGGTGATTAATACATAAAGATATCCTCATAAAAGAAAAATAATACTCCCTCCATTTCAAAATAGTAGCTCCATTGGAGTTTTCACATGGATTAAGGATTCACCAAAATCTATACAATTCAAGTGTGGAAAAACAACAACTTTGTCGATTACACAAGTGTGGAAGTACTTGCAGCTTAAGAAATCAAAACTGACGAAGCCTTGGCACGAGAAGTTAATCAGAGGTCAATCTTGGTACCTTCCCCGCTCTGAAATTTAATGCCTACAGGAGTCATCTCTAGGCTAAAGTATTCTTATGTATTTTTATATAGATTAATAAAGAAACTTGCAATGGAAAAGATATTCTTGCAAACTCAAAGTCCTTATTTATGGCTTGGGATGGCTCATATATGCCTTTTCATTTTCTTAATTTTCTAGAAATTAGTTGTCTGGTGTAATGTCCTTATTTCTACGCAAATGTGCAGGCAGTGGCAAGTGAAGGTGGTACTGATGATGCTAAAAGAAGGGGAGATGCATTTGCTCGTGCATTTTCTGCTCATTTGGCAAGGTACCATTGATATTCTTTCGAAAGTATTGCTTGCTTTATTTTTCTTCAAGTATATAACCCGTGATCCTTTTGCTCTCAACGAGAAATATGAGATTAGATATGGAATGAAATTGTTATGGATGTTCTTTGTTGAAAGATTCAAATTCAACTGAGCCTGCCCTGTTGTTCATATTATTAACATCTCTAAGGACCAGATCCCGTTCTTCGCAACTAACTGCTCTCTCTCTCTCTCTCAACACACACACACACACACACTCTCTTCTCTCTCTCTCTCACACACACACACACACACACACAAATACACATCATATCTATCTCTGTGTCCATCAGTAGCGTGTTTCTTACCTTTCCTCACCTTCTTCCGTCTTTCTTCATATGTTCTGGATGATCAGGGCCAAGCATTTGCCTTTTAGCTTCCAAATTTTCATATGCAGTTTATTTTGTTCACTGCATTGTTTCATGAGTTGCCTATTCAGAACTACCATTGAAGTAAGTGAAATGGTTAAATGAAACTGTGAAAAATGATTCTGAAGCAATGGATAAAAAGATGAGCAGTACATTCAACTTAAACGACAGTAACAATAAAATAATATGGGCCATCAATTCCATTTCCATAAAATTCCCTTTTCTTTTTACTTTTCTGGATTAGGTTGATGGAGGAGCCTGCTGCGTATGGAAAGTTGGGGCTTGCTAATCTTCTGGAACTAAGAGAAGAGTGCTTGAGGGAGTTTCATTTTTTCGACGCCTATCGAAGCATAAAACAGAGGTGGGCATATATATATGAATTATCACGTTCTAGTATAAATTCATTTGTAGTTATATATATAATATTGGAACCTCTTTAAATTTCTCTCATGACCCCTTCTTCTACAAACAGGGAAAATGAGGCTGCTCTTGCTGTTTTACCTGATCTTCTTATGGAACTTGATAGTATGAATGAGGTAAGTGTTATCGGCAGATATATTTGCTCAAAGAAGTAATACCTGCATGATTACTCATAGATACTTTTCTGGAATTCTTAGCTCTAGATTTTGAAATCATAAACTTTCTTCTCTTCTTATTCTTGTTTATATTTTTCTTTTCCTTTTGGTTCTTGAAAAATTTATTAGGAAAAAATAACACATGAATATATGAAGCTCAAAGCATTTAGTAATGTGACCACCACCAACATTCATGATCAAGGACCTCTAAAGTGATAATATATATATATATATATATATATATATATATATAGTTATTCATTTAGTTCCTCTCTAACCTAGTATGGATATAGTTGTCTCTCCACTGTTGGATATTTAAGCAAGCACATATGTAAGGGGGGATTTCAGCTTAAATGTTTTTCAACGAATTGGAAATCAACTATCCTTAAATATTTGAGCAGCCATCTTTCTTTAAAGTGCATTAAGTTATCCTGCAAGGTTAAAATAGTAAATCTAATTTCTTACAGTTGTCCTGCATGCCTGTTGTCTCATTTGGATGGTCTGAGCTCTCTACCCCTTGCAGGAAGCAAGACTGCTGACACTTATTGAAGGTGTTCTTGCTGCAAACATCTTTGACTGGGGCTCTCGTGCTTGTGTTGATCTTTATCATAAAGGAACAATTATTGAAATATACAGAATGAGCCGGGACAAGATGCAAAGACCTTGGAGGGCAAGTTTTACAAAAAGATTCTTCATATGAATTAACTTTGATTATTTACTACTAATAAGCTGTCCAACAGAATAAATTTGATGATTTTATTGGAAAACAAGCTTATTGCATGAGATTGTAAATTGTGACAATCTTTTAGGATCATTACAGGTGGATGATTTTGATACTTTTAAGGAGAGAATGATGGGCTCTGGAGAGAAGAAGCCTCATTCATATAAACGAGCATTGCTTTTTGTAGACAATGCAGGTGCTGATATCGTCTTGGGAATGCTTCCTCTAGCGCGAGAGCTTCTCCAACGTGGAACTGAAGTGAGTTTGTTTGAAGTAGCATTCAAGACATTGGTTTCAAATTAGCTAGTCTTTTCATTTAAAAATAATATTCAAGAGTTCTGAGTGATTCACCAGTAACAAACTGGTGGGGGGGAATGTGAACCGGCCAAGAACTTTCTATTTTCTTCGAGTATACAGGAAGCAGGGAATTCATCTACACGTGAAGACCATGTACTTCATGGGAAAAAAATAAAACATCATTTACTTCTTTCATCTCAAAACCACGCACCAAAGAGGAAAAATAAAATAAAATATTAAGTCTCATAAATTTATCTTCTTGACATTCTTTTAACTTCACAAAATCTTGATTGAAGCCCTTTTTTTTTATCGTCCATCATTGTACAGATAATGGGTGTTCTTGATGTCCTCTTGCCCATATTGGGTTCAACATCTTAATGCTCTGCAGAATCTTCTAAATGGATCATCTGCTATACGTATCCATTTTTATCTTGAGGAGCAGCTAATTGAGAATATTTTGCAGGTGGTTCTTGTCGCCAATTCCCTTCCTGCTCTCAACGACGTTACTGCAATGGAATTACCAGATATTGTTGCTGAGGCTGCCAAGGTATGTATAACGACATAGAAAAAGGGAGTTTGTGATATTTTAATTATTTAAATCTCTCAGCACTACCTTCGGCCTTCATTACGAAACAAAATTATCTTTTAGATTATTGACAATGATTGTTTTCTGCTTGTTTAACATGATGATTTTGGTTGTTATCATTTGTTCACAGCATTGTGATATTCTTCGGAGGGCTGCTGAAGCCGGAGGCCTTCTTGTGGATGCCATGATTAACATCCAAGATGGTTGTAAGGATGAGTCATCTTCGGTTCCTTTAATGGTGGTGGAGAATGGATGCGGGAGTCCTTGCATAGACTTGCGACAGGTCAGCTCAGAGTTAGCTGCTGCCGCCAAAGAGGCTGATTTGGTATGATGGTTTCCTACTTTTTACTATACAACTTCGCTGATAAAAGATGGAAATTGAAGGCAAACGCATGTCATTATGTGTATTTCAGTATCTCTCCCAATGTTCACATGTCATTTCAGAGTTCCCCTCCTTCCTATTTCTAGCTCTTGCTAAATAATTGTTTGATTCAGATAATCTTGGAAGGCATGGGACGATCTTTGCATACAAACTTTAATGCACGATTCAAATGCGATGCTCTAAAGGTAAGGATTTCATTTGCTTGATCTCTATGATGTATACGGACATAAGATTTATTCAGTCTTGTTCCCTTATCTTGGGCGCTCTGCATTCTAGTCGCGATTCTTTTGCAAAAGTTATTACTCAATAGAGAATTATTATTTGGACCAAACCTAATTAGGCCAAAAATTCAGTTTCATTCATCTTGTTGCCATTTTTTTTCTTCCTTTTTTAACAGCTGTATAATTTGATCCACAGTTGGCTATGGTGAAAAATCAGAGATTGGCTGAAAAGTTAGTGAAGGGGAACATATATGATTGCGTCTGCAGATTCGAGCCGGCGAGCTAAAAGTTGCCCGGTCGTCCTCATCCGGCATCATATCTCTAAAGCTTGGGGGAAGAAAACTCACATATAATGGAATTATATATTATGAAAGCTTTCATTTTGATTTATTTTTAATATTTACTCCGTAATGCTATCGATTTACAATCTGGTTAGATGATGCACCTTCTTATGGAAAAATTCAATCATATGCTTGTCGTCTTTGTGGATTGATCTCACATTCCTCGCATGAATTGCACAGTGCCTTTCGGCAAATGTGGGTTCGCCTAAATTCATCTGAGAGGGTTGTGTGAGATTCATCCCACAAGGACGGTACCATAGTGACCTCTTCTGATGTATCTTCTGCAATTTTTACAGACTTATCTTCTTAGCATGTACTAATAAGTAATAACCTTTCCTCTCGAAAAGTAAAATAATAATAATAATAATAATAATAATAATAATAATAATAATGTACGTCTTTACTTTGCCCCAAACCTCCGCCTAATCATCTTGAAAATGGTGAACCCTCATGTTTCTCCTCTACTAATGTACCAAATTATTTTTTCAATGAACATACTGAAAATTTGTTTGAAGATCTCTACTCTTGCAATAGACGTATTCTTCATGGCTACATTTTTTTTTTATCGAGATTCCATGGGAGGGAATAAAAATGGTTTAAACTATGTATCTTGTCTCTTATAAAACATTCGTCTGAGAAGCTGATTAAGAGGTAAGAGAGTAATCAGAAGTTGTTCTTAAGTGTTCATATCATTTGTACTTCTCAAATCATTCCAACCTCATAAAAGATACATATCTAAGCGATTCTTTTTATAAGTGAAGAGTGAGGAGCTAGAATAGTCATATTCATCACATAAAAGTG
>JAOWBF010218595.1:0-28538 GCA_028566175.1 Vinca major
ACACACTCACCAACTCTCTAATTGCCCCGCTGCCAAGGCCCTAGCGTCGATTTTCTATTGAGCGACCAGCATTAAATCGAGGGCCGCCGAAAGATGCAGATTTGTAGTACATTCTCGGTTTAGACCGGTTTACAACATATTGTCGGCCAAAATTTGACAATTAATCGATTATTCTGGGCATCTACAACAAAAATTAGTAAGAGCAATAAAATCATACGAAAGAATCAAAAGTTGATAGATGACCAACCTTATGCGTTTCAACGCTACCGGCCTAATTAATTCGGCAGGTCAAATAAAAGTTCCGCGCTAAGGACTGGGCGGTGGGTCCAGCAAAGAGTTTCTCAATGAGAATTGGTCAAGCCTATTTCGAGAATGACTGTAAAGCAAGGGCAGCCGGCAACACTCCTACGACCAAAAAGTTAACGGAAGGAGGAATCCAACGAGAAATAGATGACATGGAATTTAGAACAACGGAATTGACAGTGGCATCATACATGGACTGGCCACATGGCAGCAATCGAAATAGCCATCCGCATGATACGGATCACTACATCATGCTCCATGAGCTCTTCAAACCTTCATTAATACAGAAATCGGTACAGGGGACATGTCCTGGACCTTCAAGCTCGAAGGAGGCGAAGTGAACCCTGATATTTTCCGAGACGGGCGATGTGACCGTACAATCTGTAGGATCCCCAGTAACAGCTTCCGATCCAAAGGAATTCGCTCAAAAGGCAATGCCCTGTGGGTCTCCGCAATTATGCCACCTCACCTTGAATGAGGCAAATCAACAAATTTAATCAAGCGAGTGGGGGAGAGGTTTAATGGTCAGCACCAGGGTGGGACATCGTTTTTTCAGAATCCCAAATCAGTATTTACCAATCCCAAGGGCTCACACAAACCCGCCAGTGTAGGAGATAGAAGCCAGTTTCAACTCAGCTTCTAGATATGAAATCGTACGCATATGTGTTTACAGAAAGTCCGCGGACCATTTCGTCATGTGCTAGCCTTGGAATGCAGCAGAAGACAATCAAAAAGTACCTAAGGTTACATTCGCAGCTCAGAAGTGTTCCAACAGCCATTCCGTCACCCAGCTATTTCAAAGCAAATTCGCCCCTAATTCGGGTCGGTATGTTAATGATTGGAGTTTTAAGCCCCATGTCAAATGCAACAACAGCAAAATACTATCAACCATGTTATTAAAGTCGCAATAGAAACACCTACTGCAGACCACGAAACTAGAAACAGCCCGCTCAAGGTTGTCTCTATTTGGTCTGTCGGATATAAGCTGTTTATTGTCGCCATCAGTCCAATATATTCTAATGTTGAACATGCCACAGCAAGTGATATTGAAATAAATCCTAACTGTCGAGTTATCAATCATTTGTTTTACCAATAGAGCGCAATTACACACCAACGTAGAAAAAACCGCTAAGGTACTACCCTTGCAATAAATGACCAATCGAATGCCGATAGCAAGAGCTAGGAATATCATCAAGGCACCTGACAGGTATGCCCAGATAGATAATCTTGAAAGCACGGAATAAGTGTGCTTCATGCCTTTGTCACAAATCTCTCGATCAAGGCCTTCCTCAGCAAGTTTCTGACACAATATCGATGGAATACTCGATATAATACTCGATTTAGAGCACTTTTTGTCATTGTCTGGATATTTTGTAACATGGCATATGTTAAGCAACCCAACAAGGTAAGTGCGAAAGGGCGATGACCGATCCCTAAGTGCATTATAGTGCTCACCAGAGGCATGCGTTAGGCTGCGTTGTGCCGGCAAGCCTGTCGACGATGTATAAGTGTCATCTATTTTCGTTTGTGCCACAGTGTAGGACATCTGAATGTTTTCCAGAGTTTGCCCTTCCTGTAATATTTTTACAGCTGGAGTAAGCTGGTTTGTTTCTGGTAGAATCCTCACGTAATTGGGACGGCTGATGAAAGTCGCCTAAATGTCCTTTAGAAACTTTGAATCGAGTCCGATTTTAAGATTTTCTCACATTTTCCTCTGTGTAGTGACTCAGATTCATCTTTTACGGGTATTTCTATGTATGAGTACTATTGATATGTCATGGCTTCTTTCAGGACTCACCTTGAGAAAACATAGAGATGGCGACAAAAAGGGCGAATTTGGCCCAATGAATAGAATTGCCAGCAGAATGAAGGTTAAAAGAGAGCTGGCAACTGCTATAGAGTGACCGATGCGCTCGATAGCTCCCATTTCTGCCCAAGACGAGACAATTTCCTCGCAATTATTATAGTTGAACGTCTATTTGTCATGTGAACATCTATGGAGGGGAGCAGCAGGTCTCCTTGATTTTTCTAAGTGACTTTTTGCTTATGCAAGGTGTGCCGAGCAAGGTAAAGCAGGATCTTGAATAGGGGCTTCTTTTAACATGCAATATGGTAATAAAAAGTACGCAAAGGATGTTACATTGTTGCCTTTTTCTTTGCAACCGAAAAATGAATCCTATCACTTTATTAATATTGATTAATGACTAAGATAAAAGCTGGTCTCGGGGAATTTTTTTGGAGGTCGCAACGAGCCATTACGATGATGACTAGACGGCCCGCATTTTTTTTCGATGTCTAAGGAATATAAGAGTTCTGCCTGAGCTCTGGCTTATCTCTAGTAAACTAACTATCTTTAAGATTTCAACCTTTGAAGAAAATGCCACAGGGGTTGACTAGAGCTCGATCACGTCGAGTTGATGTCTCTCAAATTTCTAAGCAATTGAGAGCAGAATCAGAGGAGCTCAAAAACAGTGTGCACCAAAACCTTTCATTCAAGGGTGCTGCTGTTGTTAGGCTTTCTGATATTTTGGCTGGGGATGACTGGCGTCGTTTGATTGATGACGGCGATAATTCCGATCGTATTACACAGATATTGAAGATCCAGGGTTGTCTCAGGTTGAACAAGCGATATCATGTTCCAGTTCTTGTCGATGATTTGAGTTGGCAGTACAAAGCTTTCTTCGAAGACCGGACGCTTGTCCCTGGTCTGGACCTACCGCAGCTAGGGACAACTTCAGACTATAATCTTATTGCACTCGATCAACGAAGCCTCATCATATCCGCAAAAGATTACTTTCAGAAGCTTGGGACGGCCGAACCTTGGTGGATAGTAGATCTCTACGTAACAGAGGCTAGTAGGTTTTGAACAAAAGAAAAGAAAATAATCTATTCGTACAAAAACTGACCACTTCTTCAATAGATTTAAATCGTTCTTCGCGAGAGGAACTCCTCCAGAGTCTGCACGAGAGTTATTCAAATCAAAGTAAACCCTCTGATGGTAGCATTTATCGCAATATACGTCTCAATCAAGGTTTTTTAGGCTCCCCCCGTGATTCGCCAGCAGAACTCTATTGGTGGGCAACCTTAGAGGCTGAGCCTAAGAGTCGGAAAGCGAGATATTTGCGAGAATTACGTTCAAATATCAGCGAAGCATTTGATGATCTCCTTCCAATAACGGGAATATGGTCGGACATGAGTATTGGTGTCCTTCACAAGATCAATGCCATGAGATGCGATGAAGTAAGTATTCACTCGTGTTTAAGCGAAGCTCCAAGTGATCGGACTATATCATGTGTTGACGAAGCAAAACTAGCCGATCATCTGCTACTTGGGTCATATCCGGCAAACTTTCCTTTACCTAGTAGGCAGTAATGTGGAAAGTTTGTCCAGAATAGACGCCAAAACCGTCAAGCTGATAAAATCCAGAGCTCCGGGGTTATCTGAGCAGGATTTGATTGATCTTGAGCAGGAGTGGAATGAAGGGAAATTGTTCTATTATATGGAAACACAGGAACGAAACCTCGCGTGGGAGCGCTTAAAAACAATCGACTACCCAATACCTACCCTTGAAACCTTCTTTCAAGATATTCTTTTCCTCGAAGTTGGCCAGACTGTTATGAGGCAACTATGCTTGTTTCCTCTCGTGGAGAACAAAACGATCGAAAACACTTTGAGAGGGCAAGCCACTCATGAAGTCTCTTCGTCCGATCATCCTTTAGTATCGAATGTTTGGGAACAGAATGCACAGATTTGCGATTTATGGAGGTTTAGTTTGCAGTATGCGTTTGAGCTTACTCACAAGAAGGATCATCACCGACGGGTGCCGCGGAAAGCAGAGGATAAACTGCGTGCAAGCAATCTCGGCTTGAATGAACACTTGGTCCAAAGTTCACTTTCTCTTCTACACCACTTTCTCTGTTTAGCTAGATCTTACGGCTTCGCAGTCCCATCCATGAGCCTCGATCAGTTTGATACGATGGACCTTCCTCAACCTTCTTCATGTGATTTCCCAGCAAACTCCTCGGATGATGTTGGAATAGAAAGACGCTCCGGAAAACCTTTCACAGATTCTATCGGTGCTGATAGGTTTGCTCTTTCTCGAGAATCTTTAAACAGTCCATGGCCCAGTCGACGTATCAGTGCTGGTTTTATTCGTCGATGCGTTTTCCATTTTTTCTTTTCATACCTACGACGTGATGGTAGTGGTAGCCACAGCACCAATCAAATTTTAGCTGGGTCACATGAGAGAAACGCTCCGGGCTGGGTCCAAGGTAGCCAGGTATCGTCAACTGCTGAAGCATCAGATATCCCTTATGGACTTATCCCCGCTTCTACTGGTATTTCAAGCCCTGAATTTCATTTCCATTCACCTGATCGGGGAACAGAGTTCGTTTCTGTTTTTGATAATATGCTCTGGGATCTTCATATGCATAGCGAGGTGGGCTTTTAATCTCCCATCCTGCGATCTTGTGCGTAGCCCAAACATTTTTAAGTATCCTGAAGGAAGCGTATTTGGATACTGAGTATCATCTATAATCTAACGGTCATAAATTTTTTGGTGGCTTGATCTCTAATTACCTTGTTGGAGCTGAACTAGATTAGTTATCAAGGCACAACCCTGTACCTACAATTTTGTCTTCTACTCTGCCAAGATAGTTCACTCTGCCATTGCCTTATTTTTTAGGTTGACGAGAACGAAACGATCTGGTAGACGTAATACATATTGTAAATATCCCAATCCTGTAATCATGAAATTCGTATATCCAGAAAATGCAAGGATTTGCGGGTCAATGGGCTCTCATTGGCTAATCGAAAAAGGAAATCAATTGGAACATAAATCCAACATTGACGTCAAAAAGCTAGCTAGGTTAGATTAGTGTCTGGTTAGTCAATACAAAATGGATACCTGCTTTCATAGCCTACATCTATGGGTGGCATACATGTGGTGTTCACATTCAGCAAAATAAGCTCTTCTCCCTCCTTACAAATTTCATCTAGTTGAAGCCATTTTCACGTGGCTTTTGCTTTCGGTTTTTAAAAAATTTACTTCAGACTCCAATTACAATTGCCTACTTCCTCATTGCCAGTTTTTCTTCAGTCTCCCTAACAAGACATCGGCACCAGCGTTTTGATGACCAAGCCACTCATACTAATTAGGACTTGATGATAAAGTTAGAGTAGATTTTCTTCATGTACGCAAGTTATGTACATGAAAAGCTGTCGGTTGAGGAAATGCTGGGTTTCTCGTAGTGAGTGTACCTAGCTCTAAGCTTTCTGTAGGTAAAAAACTCGACGATCAAACATTGCATCGATGTTTCGCATATTCAAAATAATCAATTAAATCTACCGTTATATATTATCAACTTTGAGGTCTCTTAGAAGGATCGGCTTACACCTACCTCGCTCAGCTTGAGGCGAAAGTGCATTAGACCATCTAGAAAGTATCTCCCATTGGAACAAATGCTATTCGATTCAATGTTAAATTCTAAGACACTCGGGGAGGAAAAATATATCTTCACTCACATCATAATGGCTTTCAATACAGTTTGAGTAGATAGGATTGCTTGAAGCCTGAATTTGATTAGTTGGACCTGAGTATATGGATGATGGATCAACCCAGATACAAACCAAGTTCAAGGCAAAGACTAAGAACATCCATTCGATCTTCATCAGATACAACGATGGTAGATCGGACTTTACAGAAGAGCAGCATGTATTTAGACTAGAAGCCTTGGAGGTAAATAAAGGCTTTAGTCCATTTATGCCAGCATCTCAGAAGTGTCCTGCCATCCGTAATACGAATATTGAAATTGATGAATCGGTCTATAAATTGCAAACTTCGATTACTCAATATAGTGACATGGCTATTGTATTAGTCATAAAATCGAGTGCGCCTCCACTGTCATATTCACTACATGATTAATCATTCAAAGTGTTACAGTTTGGCCCCGCAGATTGCTCAAGTGATCAATTAAAGCCACCTAATTTCTTTTTTTTTTTCTTTTTTTTCACTCACGGCAGGAAATAGAGGTGAACAGAGGAATATAGTATTTTCATATAATTCTGGCCAATATAAAGAATCTATTGATTGCACTGAGTTTCAGGGGTTTCTCTAATCTGCTACTGATGCAGATCATGGAACAGTCCGAACTTGAATACGATGCATCTGAGAATGACGATATTTTCTCTGTCCCCTCGGCGGAAACTTTTGCAGAACAGTTGCTGGTGAGTATCTTTTTCAGGCGAGTCAGGGTTTATGTTAACTGTAGAATATAGTCACGTGAATTTGTCATGCCACAAAGTACTCGGCCTAAAGCCCTCAGCAAGGACCCACAAATGATGTTGGAAGGTTTACAGGGCAAAATAGAAAGCAACGATGCAGCTACGGCTGTGGATCCTCACTTGCTCAAGCTCTATTCAACTCTCTGGGAAACTTATTCTGCGAAGAAAGCCCACATGAAATGGGTTGAAAATGAGAATGAGGCGCTTCGTGCCACCAACATTCACTTATGCCAAGAAAGAGTGTGCCTTCAACGTCGTCTTGCAAGCCAAGAGGCGATGCTGGTCTACTTTGGGGAAGCATTTGAAAAAGTTCGGCGTGGAATTTTTAGCGTTTTTCAAGATTGGGAAACCTGCTCTTCCGAGTTCCCGCCCGAGGGTTGTTCCGCACAAGATAATGGCGAGGACACCCAATTGGCTCTATAGCTATACATTGACGTCTCAGTTCATAGCCGTTCTCTAAGTGTTGAACAGTACTTTCTATTCCAAACGATTTATTGTATTTCATGTTGAGGAGAAAAACAGGGTTGCAATATATAGCCTTTAAACTCATTTGGAAGTACTGCCATCTCCGCTGTGGCATAGCCTGCTCGTGATTACTATCTATCTGGACTATTAGATATTACGAATCATACATTTTAACAATTATTGACCGCACATATGTAATATATAAATCAATAACCGAAATTCGAATGTTTTATATTATACTTGTGCGTTTGTATGCGTAATGTCGTGAAACGGAGGGACGAAGTGGACCAAATTTCATGAAGGATGGCATTGCATAATATACAAGGATGAACCCTATAGAGCACGCGGGTGCAGTAGAGTAGGAGATTGAAGAGGAAAGGGGACAACCGAGCTCGAAAAGAAAGAACGTGATCCGGAATCCAACCAGGCTCCAATGACAGAGAGAGACTTGGTGGAGAGGAGGTTGTGCATTTCTATTTTTCACACCAAGTTTGATCTATCTCAGATGCTCTCATACCTCACTCTCCATACACGGTATCTTCCATTGTCTTCGTATATTGCTATTTCCTGGGCTCATTCCATCGGCTGTCAATGTGACAGGCCGATTTTTCCCGCTTCCACCACGCGTTACCAAGTAGGAAAGAGTCATAGACGCTTAGACTTGGTCAACGCAGTACAAAAGGGATATTTGGCAAGCCATTTCATCTAAGTCGAGGTGGTGGGAGTGAAAAAGGATACTAGCACCAGGGCATGGATCGTGGACGGAAATAAAGATGACGAATGCATCAACAAATGCCCTGACATCAAACAACGCCTAGACAGAATTTTCCGCACTCTTGATTCAGGATTTTGCAGAAGGCCCCAGCCTCCGATAGAGTTAATCATGATCATAACAAATAGGACGTACTCAGTCGAGAGATAGTACTACAAGCTGAGACAAGTGTCAGCACCGATAAACAGCTCAGGCCTACTCAGGTTTGCAACCCCGAAGCCTCCAATTGAGCCGCACCCATACTATAACCAACTAGATCTACGTGGGGTTTTATAACAGAATACGTTGATGGTTCGGCTAAAATTGTCTCTTGCTCAATGGAGAGGCAAATTTATTTTTTTTTGCTATGTTCGTGTCTGCTTCATGCACCGTGTTGGAGCATGTCTAACTCAGGATACATACCCAAGCAGTTGGGGCGACCTCAGACACTTGGCATATGTGGTTCAAAGATATACTCGGGGTTATGGCAATTCTTTTTCAAGTTCCAACATTGTTGTCGTCAAAATTATCAAAATTTTCTTCTTTTTCCCAGGAATACCAAACAACAAGAACGCAAGTTTCGACTCGTCCATTGACGTAGAAACTTTTTCTTAACATTGGCTTCATTGGTGTCTTTTGACCCAGAGTCACTGGCTTCGCTTGGTTATCAGAAACTCGTCTGATATTATTGGATCAAGCAACTCACAACTTCATCTTGATTCGCAGCGGGGTCACCCCAGTTCTCGAATAACCTTGCCTTTTCGGAAGGGGTGTCTGAAAAGTAAGAAAGCGTCTCGTTGTCGGAAGCAACAAAACCTTGGCCAGAATTTGCTTCTGAGGTCTCATAGTCAGATCCGTCATCGGAAAACGTGAGATCAATGGTGCCCGAATCGTTCGTTTCTGAGGTAGTGTCACTCGGAGAGGCATCGGAATCATCTGTCTGTTGGTCTTGCAAATGAGACATTCTATCGGCCCAATATCATAGCAAAAACTGACAATTCAATTAGGAGATAAGGTGAGATATATAATGTAGTTTTTCGCTCCCACGCCGTAAAAGGGATATAATAAGACCGATCATCGAGGTGAATTCGCATGACCCTCAGAGATATATCGTTTCCTTTGTTAGTCCATGTAATCCCGCATTCGTTTTGTAAATTCTTTTTTTATTTAATGTGACGATCGTTAATAATTACATTCGCACCTTGAGAGATGTTCCAAGATCGGTTTAATACGAAAATGACTTTACTTTTTGTGCGGACAAGTTAACCCTTGCCATCATTATATTACCAATTCTGATATCCCACATAATCTTCTGGTATTTGATGGCAAGACCTTTCCCTATAAGTTGATTTCAACAATCAATAAATCAATGTTCACGTAGGCTTTACATTCGTCTTACAAAAAGAGGTCAAATCGTATTCTCTGTGAATTGCAACCCCTCAGGGCTTTTGTAGCAATAATTCAATAATGAATTGCTCATCCCATCAGCTAATAAAGTCTATTATTGGGAGCAGACTTTTGTTGAATACTGATCTTTTACCGAATTTAAAGCTATTCATTTCATTCGCTCCAAAATTGGGAGGCCTTTTTATTGAGAATTGAATAATTGGCGTATTGAATCACGAGGCACACTTTTTAGTTGACTCTTATTATACAATCCAGTATTCGTATCAGGATATTTATCTTTAACCACCATTTATCATGTACTGCGACTCCTCTTGTTCTGACCTCCACTTTTCTTTAAGGATTTGCTCGGACCCACTGTAATCGAATCGAACCTGAGCGGGCCTCAAAATGGCCCCAGTCCTAAGTCGTGTCAAACAAGAGCAACTACGGAAACGACGAAATAACCTTCTTCGTCGTCATAATGATTTTTGGAGACTCTATGCTATTCAAAGCTGGTTAACTATGGAGATGCCAAACGGAAGAATATACACCTATCAGTCTCATCCTGGAGTTCCTTGTCCAACCATGGAAGAAATCGTAAGATAATGTAATCGGAAGGACAATAGAAAAAAACTAATTCCAGCAGAAGTCCCGTTCGCAGCCTGCAGTTCATAGAACACCAGCTGATTATGTACCTAATATTCTACCCCCACTCTTCCTTCCAAAACCGCCTGCTCTTTCTTTTCCACCACGTGACAACCGAGCTTGGGATCATCTGTACAATATATGCATGACAGCGTGAAGTAGGTCAAGCAGACCGGGTGTTAATAGTTATATCTTAAGCCGTCGCGCTGAGTTGAGGCTTCTACTGCATGCGTTGTGTGTAACAAGCCCTACGTGAAAATAAAATGTCTACTGTGAATGTAGGCTGAGTATTGAAGTCCGCTGTACTATCAAGGGACCATATTGCAGGATACTATATCGGAAATACGCATTAAAGACCCAATGAAAGACAGGCGCTATGCCCATGGGTACAAGAAAGTGTGTTTCAGTGGCACTCGGAAAATCCAATTTCGAGAATATCCTTTTGCCACTTTGTGTTGAAGTAGCTAGTTCGTAAAGGGTAGAAGTTTCCATTAAAGCACATTTATGTACAGCCACTGCGTAGAACTTTTCTATGCGATATCAAGATTGGAAAGCAGAGCCAGATAAATCTTTTCCAATATTGGTGGCTGCGTGGGAAATTTCATTTTCCTGCAGGACACCGAATTGTAGTATTTTTGTTTCCCATCATTGATTTCTAACTGCACTGAGCCACCTCTACCATATAGCGTTCTCCGCCACCAGCACTTGCTTGCTATTTGATCGTAACTCATGACCAATTTCTAAAGCGATAGCGTAATCAGGGTTCACCTGCCTGGAGTGCAACCCGTATACATTCATCCTCGTGTGCCCAAAACCGTATGTGGAGTCCACAGTGATTTCCTCGGGCCAATATATGCAAAGTTATGCCTTTATATCTCACAGTGAAAAATAAAGAACTTTGCATTTGTGGAGCCCATTTTATTTACTTCCTTCAGGGGTGTTAGTCAAAAACCACATTATAGAGTTTACGGAGACCGTTTGTTGCTTTTTTTATAGTACAATGTGCTACATGCATACTTCAGCTTTTATTCTTGGAATAATAGGTTATTACGAGACGCCGTTCCCAATTTCAAGGGATCTTAAGAGTTTCATTGGGGTTATCTGAAAAATTGAAGCTCTCCAGGATATGGTCGCAATAGTAATTCCTTCGATTTTGAGGTCTTTGCTCTGAGGGGCAATTGGTGTTGCTCATACTTAGAAAAGTGTGGTAGTTCCCCAACTGCTGTTATAAGGCTTTTTGAAGAGGGTCCGTATTACAGGTTAAACAGCAACAGTGAAGAAGAAATTGCTGCAATTATTGGACGCAATAATGAGAACAATTATATTGAACTTACATCTTGTTCCAAGCATCGTCAAATTTACCTGGCTTGAAAGATGCCGGTGAAGAAAAATCTCTTGGTCCACATCAGCCAATTTTTTGGCAGAGCTGAGAAATGTTGAAGTTCATCAACCTCAATAACCTTCTGAAGCTTCCAAAATTTGAATTCAAGGAAGAGTATGAGGAAGAAAAGAAAGGTGGTCCCGGTCACGATAAAAGTTGCGAGCGCCATCACCGATAATTCGCCTGACCGTGTTGTATAGACGCTGACTAAAGTGGTCAACAATCCAGCCGCCGCATTCAAAAGAGCTGGACTAAAATACAAATTAGCTTCATCAAGCAAGGCTTCGGATTTAGCCCCCACATAAATATTCGATTGATCAGCCAAGTGTAGCTATCCTTGAATTTAACAGAAAGCCTGCCAAGAACCACACTACCAGCCACTAGGAATATGCAGGCAATCACGAGGAGTGGAGGATTTTGTATTGTTTTCAGTAGTACGCGCCCGGCATCATTCCCTTGCAAATGTTGTTCGACTAGATCTGAATTTTCTAATGAGGTAAACGTGCCTGGAACTACAAGATATCCGGCAAGAAGCACCCAGTTGGCAGCCCCTGCACATAGGTTATATTTCCAGTCCATTTGAGCTTCTTCCTTTAACATCTGTGTGTATAGTGTATCTTGGTTGGCAATTCCACAATGACTGCATCTATCCTGGAAGATTTTTCCAGTGGAAATTGTTGATTTTCGTTGGAGAAGTCTCTGCCACCAAGATAGCATGGCAAAGATGGTTGTTTAAGGAAATCTAGAAATTCTCGAGCTATTATCAAGCCACAAACCAAATGGAGTAGCAAAGAAGCAGGCCTGGTGACTGAACGGGCTCAAACGCCCCTTTATAAAGACGAATATTTCACTGAAGGGAGAAATTGACCCTGTCATCCCCATTTTAGGATCAAGTCTGGTAAGAGATTGGTTACTTGAGGTATTTCTCCAAAAAGGCGTCTCAAGTTCGACATCATATTTTTTTCTGCTGGCATTCAATAAAAAACTGTGGCTTCCTACGAGCTCTTGCATCGGAATTGCCTCATGCAAAAATAGTAAAGGAATTTGCGTACCGAAATAAGTACTCAGTTTCAAGCTCAGCGAATACCCAAATGAACTCAAAATTCTATATTAAGTCTCTCGCTCCACAAAATGGAACATGACTGCACTAGGCGAGTATTAAAGCAATAATGATGGCAACAGATCCTAGCCATATTCTCTAAATTGACTGAAGGGTATATAATATTGTGATAAATATCCTCTGCAGCCGAATAGTCAATTCAAGTTATCCCGTACTACAATGGGAGTTTGGTTTGATTTTGTGGCAGAAGCTACTGGAGGTGTTGTAGTGGACACAGGCCGATTGGAGAGAATTGTTGAGAATTTACCGCATCCCCAATCGCAGTACCCATCTTTGGTCTGGTTTGCCGGTAACGAAAGTCGAATCAAAGCGCTTCAAGCCTTGTTTCCGCACAACAATATCACTAGGAGAGGTCCAGCCGGGTTGTCTCGGCTACATATTAGCACACATACAGCTCACTCCGAGAACCCTATCCTAGTTGTGGAAAGCAACACTTTCAAGAACACTGGGGTAGGTGATTTGAAACTATGCCATCTAGCAGGGGAAAAGACCCAAAGGTATCCTGTCTCCCGAGGACTACATTTGAACGACGTACGACGGCAGCTGGATACGAACGTCTTACTTGCATGGACACATGTACTATGTCTGTTTGTAGATACACCTGCGGAAATGAGATGGGCTCTTGACATAGTTGAGAGTCCGTGTCACAAACTAAAAGCCGGAAATCGGGCGGTCCCTGGCTGCCTGCGCTTCGTTATTGTTCAAACTTTTGACTCAGAGACAGGGTGTGGCGACAACACTCAAAGCCAATTAAGTTTACAGGATAAGCCACAGAAGCATATAATTATGTTAGATCTTCGGGACCGCTTTTTATTATCAGCAAAAGCATGTTTCGAACCATTAAGGCAAGTTCTACTCGATCAGATTGACATGGCTCGAACCGATAAACTTGAAGAAGGGATGTTATTTTCTGCCACACACTTGAGCACACTCTGGAGTCGGACACTTCAATCGGTATTTAGTAGGCCAGGAGATTTGCTCATGGACTGCCTCCAGGTGGCGCGCGAAGGCCATAAACTTAATTGCACCACAGAGCACTTAGTCCGCTTCATTGACCAGGCAAACGACTCACAATGCACCTCTATGGATGTCCATAGCTTCATTGCGACTGCATTTTTAATGAATTCTTATCCTCCTAAAATGCACAGTAAGTCAGAATAAGTCATCCATGAGTCTTGAGGGCAAAAAAGTCTCTTCAAATTTTCTTCCAATCCTCCGAAATTCTTACTAAACATTGCATTGCAAGAGTTTAATCCTAGAGATGCCTTTAATTACCTTTACAAAGAACGATGCTGGGAAACTTGGATAGCATGTGAAGGATATGACCCAGAAGACAGTTGCAATACCCTACTGACCCAATTTGATTCTCATTTTCATCGAATGAGCCCAGTTCGATCATCCGCGAACATAAGGAAAGCTGATGTACATGAATTCTACCGCAAATGGAAAGGCCTTTACTCAACCAAAACATGCTTCTCATGCTTGTGTTGTCCTCCTGAGCACGTTCTTCCTTGTCAGCATTCAATCTGCGATAATTGCGTCGTGATATTCGGGTTGCCAAGCAAGGATGCAGAATATCACTACAGCGTTCCAAATTGCCCAATTTGCGGTCATACTGCTAATGTAGTAGTTCGACAACTACCCCCTACCAAACGACCCGTCATTATGAGCTTGGATGGCGGGGGTATCAGGGGAATAATTCAATTGGGTCTGCTAAGAACGCTGGAGAAAAAGCTAGGGCCAGCAATATCGTTGCCTCGGATTTTTGATCTATGGGCAGGAACAAGTGTTGGTAAGTATGAACCGTAATTTTCTTTCCGTTCCTCATTCATATTGTCGCTTTGGCTCCTCCTGCTAATGTGAGAAATACAGGAGCCTTGAATGAAATGGACATCGTGTTAAACAACTTATCTGCCGATAAATGTTTCCAAAAATTTACGGAATTTGCTAAGAAGGCTTTTGCAACCGAACCAAAGCTCTTCGAGGAATCGATAAATCACGGCTGCCTCAAGTGGGTGCGAATTTTGACGGGGATATTGAAAGATGGAAAATATGATGCAAAAGGCCTAGAGGATACTCTTAAGCATAGCTTGAGTTCATACCGCCGCATGTTTGATGATGCTACCACTCCTGGCAGGAGCAGCCGGATTTGCATCATTGCGAGTCGGGTATCCGATGGAAAAGCCTGTGTCATGGCGAATTACAGAGGTATTGGACTCCGTCCCGCTGAGTCGGCGTACGAGTTTTTGACACCCAAAGGGGATCAAAAAGACCCTTTACTGTGGCAGGCGTAGGTCCTCACCTTCCCTTGGAGCACAGCTGTTTTTCATGTCATGCTTGCGCGAGGGGTACTTTTTGTTGGTAACTGCCGAAAGCTAACCTTGCTCATGTTTCAGTGCAAGATGTAGCGTCGCGGCCCCTGGGTAAGTGAGCTATAGAAAATCTTATGAAGATCCTTCCAATTAATATATTCAAACATAGTTTCTTCACAACTAAAGACCTCCCTGGCTTTGGTCCCCTGCAGGATGGTGGCATTCGCGCGAACAATCCCATGTCTATTGCACTGAGGGAGTCCAATGTTATTTGGCCCTTGGCTAGAGGGCATGACCTTCTTGTTTCTGTAGGTACAGGATTCAATGATCCAACAGTTGTGCTCGATAACCTTTCATCGAAAAACCCATTCAGAGACGCTGCAGCGTCGCGCCTTTTCCGAGCAACTATGTTCTCACCCACCATGGATGGGGAACAGGCCTTTCAGGAGGCCTTGAACTATGCACCCGATAACATGATGGGAACCATATTTAGGCTAAACCAGGCAGTAGACTGCCCTCTTCCTAGATTAGACGAATTGGAGAAGCTGGAGGCTTTACGAGCCATGACTTACAATGTACCTGATGACTTGGCCAGTGCGGTACTGGTAACTGGGTGCTTTTTCTTTGAAATGGATGACTTTCCAATACCCCAGAATGGGTCCTACCATTGCCAAGGATCTATTTTATGCAGAACTCAGCATTCAAGGAGCATAATGGGTAGAGTTATCGAAGGGTTCCCTGGAGGTAGCTACCAGACTAGTCGGGGATATAACCTCGGTGTTCTGGACGAGGATAACGGTTGCCTAGAATGTGGCTATTATCGCAAAAAGGTGTCATTCTTCGTGAGAAGTCTGGAAGAGGTGATTTCAATTGATATTGCTAACTCAGCATTCCGACGTACTATTGGTGGGTTTCCGGTCTCTATGCAGGACATTCTTCATAAGCAACAGGCCTCTGCGCGATTTGGACGTTCCGATCACGCAGAAAATACTTGGCCACCACGTAGGTCATGCTTTTGCTTCCGCGGCACTCGACGACTAGTTCAGTTTACGGAACCCCCTTCAAGCAAAAAAAGACGCCGGCTGTAAAGACATTACGTTCGGAACTAGTGATCTGATATATTTGTGAGTTATTATTCGAAGATTAGAAGGGGAATTGACCGAGAAATGACTACTCATCGATGTAAAATGTCGCATTACTTATCAATAATATGTTGGGGAAATTTCTCCGGTCGTGCTAAATTCTCATAAGTGTCGAGCAAAGTCGGCACCTGTAATCAAGATTTCACCGTGAAGTTTGAAAACAGTTTTAGCATGTCCAGTTCATTTGCTTGATTTCAAATAACAATGGGCTATCTGGTTGTCTGGAAGTGTTATAGGCCCTTTCATTTCTTGTTTTGGACAAACATTATGAGTGGTGCAGCAGATGTGCACCATTGCGTTTGTAAATCATAATTCAATAATCATTAAGGAGACCCACACCATGATGATTTCTGAGGAAAATGTACCACGAATTTTCTCAACAGATGTCGGCCAGTCATTCCAATAGAATTCGAAAACAGATTACCCTTTACACATCAATATTTTCGCTCCCAGCGCTTCGTTTATATTTCACTAAACTAGATGATGATAAGAGGGGTCTCCACCATCGTCTATCGAAATAGCAGGTGTTGCTTGTTGCATTGGACACTCTGTAAACGCCAAAATACATCGAAGCCATGCCTATTTTTCTCGAGTAGAAGCAATCCCCAATTATTCTCCTGGAAACAAATCAATCAAATTGGAATAAGGTAGGGTCATCTTCTTCAGGGGCACATTTGACAGTTTGCGCACGGCTTGCAGTATATTGTTCGTTGTGCTGTGTAGGCTGTAAAAGACACTTTTCGATGACGGAAAGATTTCTCAACGAGTCCCCGACATCCTCATCGTTGAATTTACCGGTCTTACCGAAAGAAGCACCGGATCGAGAAGATATGTCTTGAGGTACACATGATTCGGATTCGCGAGGCTGCATTCTGTCATTTTCATTGGCTGGATGAGCATGAGCGCCGGAGGAAAAGGTGGCCGAACTCTTTCGATAGTCAGTGCAAGACAGCAAAACTTAAATGTCTCGAATTAATTACCTCGGAACCAACCGATTTACCACGCGGAGCTTTTGCATATCTGCTGAAATGGAGCATCTCACTTTCAGACAGTGGCTGTGATAGACTTTAGTATCTTCGCCTCAGTCAAGCAAGGATTCGGGAGGTTTCATACTTCGGGCCGCGACCCTCTGCGTCCTTTCGCTGCCTGCATTTTGTACTATTGACTATTTATAAAGAAAGCTTGTCAAGCAAGCGCTCAGTATAGACCCTCCAGATTGCATTTAATTCATAAGCGATATGTATGACGCCAACCGGCACGTGACCTATTGTTGTCGCATAATCAAAAATTTGTTGTCAATTACGCCATGGTAACCATAATGAATATATTGATACTATTAACTCACATTGTGGTTCATGGTTGACAACATTGGTGAGCCATAACTCAAATATCTGGATAAAATGGAAGAGTACATGAGTGGTGTTGCAGGTCTCTGAAAGTACTATATCCTGGAGTATAGATAATTTGACGGATTACAGTAAGACAGAATGTGGATGATGGAGGGGCAGTTTAATCAGTGTATATAGAAGCTTCATATGACGTAAAAGTATCGAAGTGCCATAATGGTTCCCGCAAGCATAGTCTTTTCAGTACTGAAAACAGAATTTACGGCAGTACTTTTGCTCAACCAGAAATACATTAATTGTGGAAGTTCTCCTAAACTTAAAAAACCTGACGGAATCTAAATTCGGCACCGGAAGAAGATGTTTCTTTGTCTAAGGGGTGATCTATTTTGAGATTCCAGTGTCATTCGCTGCAAGAAAGGGGAATGATGGCCGTCATTCCAGCGAAAGACGGTTCTCGAGTCCACAGAAACAGCTACGTTACTTCATACCGATCTTTACTTCGCCATTCGGTATTATAATTGGCCTGAGGCATAAATGCAGTTCGTACGACTAATGCTTCCGGCTAAAGTCATCGATGCTACCAGTTGACAACGAACACGGAATAGGCTCTGTCTTATGACATCGTAAATTGGAGAAGAGCGTATCAGTCTACCAAATAGTTTGGCGACCATAAAGTGGTCTCGTCGCACATATCAATGACCCGATCAAGGCTCTACCAGCAGCCGATACCCTGCTCATCACAGCTCTACCGGAAACGGCCGCCATGCGTCCACATGCCCCACCAATTGGGATCTCAGCACGGCACGGAATATTTTACAAGCATATGGTGCATAAATACCTCAGTGATCAACAATACTCTTCTTAGAGTTTGCTCCTCGGTGTTGCAGAACCTGAGTGACACTGAGGCGTAGTGCAGTCAAATCGCGTATGTGTTGATGTGGTAGCAAAAGGAAATTGCGGTAACAAGTAATCATGCGACCCCACATATCTCATCACCATAATCCTCGCTGCGGCTCCTGAGTGCGGCACTTTACGAAGGAACATGTGGCAATCAATCTTGATGGCGATGTGAACTGTTTACCACCTAGAACAGAGAAATTTGGCAAACGGATCGACTGTATCTGCAAGGTAAAATCTATTGTTGATCATGACTGGAGTAGGGTCTCCCAGATTACCTCGCCGTCATGAACAATGCCTTTGGAATAAGAACGAGATCCTCTTCGGTGTTATTTGTTACAGTACAACTTGCCGTTTAATAACTTCCCTCAATGCCTGAGGGATTGGAAAAAGCATAGGGTTATGACTGGTTAAATAGTTCAACCTAGACTTCGCCAGTTTTGCGGGTCGGATATTGACCCTTGATCCAAAAACTGCCCGGAAAATCGCGATATATGTTCACTTTTATATACACTCATATATTGAACTGTTTGTGATTAATGCATTTCTGTAAAGATACAGGCTTTGCGGTCTTGGCAGTTCGCGAGTACCCGATGGGTACTTAAAAAAGCATGATGGTGGGGTTTACGTCAACCTTATTTCCTCGCGAAGGTGAACGGCTGTAATTTGGCAGGGGAGATCATTTTTCACAGGACCGTAGAAACAGAAAAGAGAAAAAAGAATTAAGATAAAAAACCGAGAAATTGTGAGGATTAGCGAACACTGTCACTGAATGAATGACGTAGCAGTGCCTTCAATTTCTCAGACGCCGTTGGGACTGGGCTATTGTGCACACTAGCACTGTCTCTTTGACTTGCTAGAATTTGCTCGCACTGGTGCAGGCCCACGGTGGGGCCTCGGTCGCAGCCGTCGCAGCCAGTCTTCGCGGTCTTTCTCGATCACTATGGCATCCCCCGGGTCGGAGTACCCTGACGGACCGGCCGGTGGGGCCGGGGCGATCCCCCGTCCGTCCGCCTGATGTGGCCCCGGTCGCCGATGCTCCGTTAGTCGTAGGGTGATGCGGCTCTTGGGGCGCGAGATCGGGCTCTGGGAACGGTTGTGAGAGCCCCGGTATCTCGGGGGAGACGTCAGTTTCGCGATTTGGGGTCCTGGAAGTGCATGCCTAGACGGCTCCAGCAGACGATGCATGTCTGGTCCCCGCGGGTGACGCCTATGCCTGTTGGAAAACCGGGCCATCTGTGACTGGAGGACCAAGAAGATGTGGATAACAGCGATGGAGCCGATCATCCAGCGGTATTTATCCTTCCAGAGGGGAGGAAGGGACTTCTATGTCTCTCGGCCTCAGGTCGGTTGATGACAGTTTGTGAGAAAGGACGCCCTCAGCTTCGACAGAGTGTCTTGTCAAGAATGGAAGGGAAAGCATAGGGCTATACATATACAGAGTATGTTGGCCGGTGACCTCATACGCGATGGAAGACGTGCCATCAGATTTGGAGCCGGTATCTTGACGACCTCATTTCCGACGTCATTGTGCCCTCTCTATATGACCAGTGAATTGAACCGATGCGGTACTCTACGGTGGCCCTCAATTTGTGTATTATGGACCGGTCAATTGATGACCGGCGCCTACACCTTGGCCGTGCGGCCTGAGGGAGTATTTGCCCATGTACATAAAAGCAGAGGTCGCTCCCGACTGTGGTAAACTCGAGTCACGCACTCTACATAGCATTCAAACTTCAGGGTGTCATTCGCATGCGGATACCAAGCCTAATTCCAATATTCTACTATGTCTTGGGATACTTCCCCTAGTTTTCCTGCCCTGATCGAGTTGAATAAAAAGTTCCTTCAAGGCGAAATCTCATCATCCCCCTATTGGGGCGGTCCGATAGATGATGAGACATTTTTTCTCGTGCCTGCTTTGTTGAAACTGCATGACCGTCAAATATTCACGTTCTCAAGCCAACCATATGCGCGTGAACGCACAAGAGGACACGGAGGCAAGCTTTACGATCACTGGCAAAGAGCTTTCATATGCTTCATCGTTGCAGAAACGAACAACCCGAATCACCTCTTTCAAGTGTTAAGCGCAAGAAAGGATATCAAAGTTCACGCGCGCAAGGTTTACACATCGGGAACTGCACCGTCAGGATCATTCACGAAAGCAGAAGTCGTTACCAAATATAGACGTTCTGTACCTTGGCGGCGATGGAAGGAAGCTACATCGATCGACCCAGCGGCGGATATATCCGAGGGGGATCTGTACCGGTTGGAAGCCATGAAACAAGCGCAGCCGTGGGAGTTCCAGGTCGTCGCAGTTTCGTGGAAGGATATCGATATCGCGCGTCTTCTTCTAGAGGCTGTTGAGGAAGCCCAAGCATGATATATGACGTTCGTCACGATTTCTATGACACGTCACCGCGTTTCGACTACAGCTCCAGCCTAGTAAATATTACCTACCGACTACGTTCACCACGTACGTTGTCGGAAGTTGCATTTGCTGGGTAATGACGATATGATATGTAAGATCCTGGTCTCGGCCTGATAAAGCTATATCCAATCGTCGCAGTATATAGATATGAAATTTTTTTCCCGCTACAGAGGTATTTTCAAAATTGCTTTGACCAATTGAGGGTCATCATTTTGTCCCCATCAAACTACGCCGTACAAATGGAGGTGGGTCAACAGTAACGACGATAGTTGCTGGACTAGCAAGGGTACACATTACAGCGAGTCGCAATTTGACATTATTAGGCTAATGAAAGGCCTGTGGTAATATCTTGACAACCAAACTAGGGTATAGAGAGAGACTTAGTGTGAATTGGTCAAGACGATTTCGTGAATGTCCCCGGAGGGCCTTTCAATAACACGGACAGTATGCAGGAGCGCACATTCGCGACGAGACAAATGACCGGTGTCGGAAATTCGACCCTCTTCAACGGTGGAGTTCCTATTGGAGAGATATTGTGATGACCTGAAGCCGTTCCAGCTCGCTGCACGACGATCGGTGATTACGGGATGGACTATAGCCGATGGATCAATCCGACGTGGGTCGATGTGGTGAATTCGGGCGGCAAAAATGATCAATTGGCTCGCTTTGACATTTCAAGACACACCACCCGAAGTCCATTCTAAGTTTCTTTTCTAAGGGCTGTCGGTCCTGGCATAAGTACCTAACGCAACTCCTGCACTTGACCACTGAACAAGATGAACCTGACAAGTAACCAAAGGCGCGCGCGAGCGCGACAGCAGTGCCGCGAGGCTCTTACTGCCCATATTTGTACGGGTGTATCCCATCGAGGAAATTGCTACGGAAGCTGATTGATCTCGCCAGATGAACGATTGGGCGTCACGGTGGCACCTCACGATGTGCGTTTACAGCCCCCCACGGACAGCGACTACGCATGGTCTGTGATGCCAGGCAAGGAATACCTTCTTGACACCAATCTCGGCAACGGCTCGGTGGGTCTTTACCAAGAGATCCAGCAACATCTGGGGGCGATGATCGAAGCGGTGGCACCGCGGCAGCGGGATGCCCGACAGACGGACACGACATCGAGCGTCGAGGTGAGTAACTTGAGCCTGACTGCGGGCCGATTGCGCACAAAAGGGGTTCTGACTCGAACATGTAGTCCCGAACCCCGGAGCCAGTTCCGGCATCCTTCACGGACAGGATCAAACAGCTCGAGGATAAAAATTCTAGCCTTGCTTTTGAGCTTGAAGGTGCCCGGGCCCAATTGGAGAAGCTGGGAAGCCAAGATCGACAGCGGCAAGGGCAGATGCAGCATCTCCAGGAGGAACTTGAGGAGTGCAGATCGTCAGCCTATGAACTAGAGAGCGAGCTGGAGTGGGCCAGGAATGGGATAGGTGCGGCCATGAAGGCCCTGGAAGGCACACAATTGCTGAGGATGGGAGACGGCAGCGTAGAATTCGGCCAGGGAAGATCTCGCTCTTCCTCACCGGCATCGCCCTACATAGAGGAATAGCAGGATCACCAGCAATAGAAGGATCCCTAGCCATCCACTTCTCTCGAGTTCCACTATTCTAGGTTGCATATTTGAGAGATGTTCACCATGTGGAAACATCGAGGCCGCGATGCAGCTATAGCTTCCATTCAGTCATTTGTACTTACTAGGAGAAGAGGCTGCGTATGTCGTGTTGGGTACCAGGCTCGCAGACCCCGGAATAATCAACGACAGCAATTGATCGCAATTGGACGGTAGCGCGACCGTTTAAGTAACCTCTCCCTAGGTTTTTTCGTTCTGTTTATCTATCTGTTTGTATTGCCATGAAATGCGGACAGAACTTCACAGCCAAGGAGCTGATCATGGCCGGAAGCGACACCTCTCATGATATCATACTGCCTGCAACCATTGTTGACCCACGCCTTCATCCTCAGTGCATCGCGATCCGAGCGGACGGCCCTTGTCCGCACGAGATTCCAGCCGACCGCCGTGCCCTCGCAAGCACCGAGCTTTTCCTGTCCTGCAAAACCCACCCGCAAAGTTTTTCAACTCGGCTATTGAATCGCTTGCTATGTTCGAAATGCAGAAAAGATATCTGCCGTCAAGGCCGAACGTCTTCGCTCTTACGCGTTGGCCCCCGCGACAGACTATCCTATACCTCGGGACTGCACTAGCTAGGTGTTTGAAAAAGGGTCTGGATGGGCATCAGCGCATCAAACTGGAAAGCCAACGACTCTGCATTTCATTAAACGATAGGATTCCGTTAGTCCCAAATAAAGGTGGTGCTAATGCTGAGTGTGTACATAATGATAGTGACTTGTCCTCCTCAGTTCCTCTCAAACGACTGCGTGTGGGCCATTTTACTCGTGGAAACAAGATAGCCTAGTGATGAGCCCTCGCATGAATTGAAATGTGTCCCGAACACCATCCATGCCCTTTTTGCGTTGTTCATGAGTCCCCTTAGCCCTTTGTCAGTTTGAGAGACGCTTTACTTGAGGGGAAGACCGGCAACCGACCTGTCGGGCGTTGGGTGGATCGAGTGGAGTACGGAAAAAGTCCTCTGGAGAGGGCGCTTGAGATCTCTTCGCACGGTCTCGTGGAATGTATTCCTCTGGTAATGCGGAGGGAAGGAGGCCGATGTGGGAGATACGGTGTTCCTCCCGCTCCATCGAGATGGGTCGAGATTCCGCTAACATTGAATGGAGCTTCCGTGTAAGGCTCTGCGGCTTTTCTAGACTTTGTAGGACATGCGGACTGGTGCTCATTATTGTTTAGATCCCCTACGGATTGCTACGACCGCTCGACGTCAGGGTCTTCTTGAAGGGAACAAGATGGCCCTCGGGTCTTTTACCTCGAAAATGCCCCCGACCGGTTGATGAAAACAATTCACCAGTGCTGAAAAGCTACAGGGGGCAGGGGCTATTTCTTTGAAGAAACGGGTTGGTAGAGATACTTTTGGAGTTTTGAGAGACAGGAAATATGGCCGTGTCAAGTGGATTAAGCAAATTCTAAAACCTATACTAGCAATGGAACCGGGATCCCCTGGAGTATCTGGATTGTTCATTCCTCCGGCATATGGATAAGCGATTGTAGAGACTGCGATCCTGAACGTCACGCAACTGCATTTCCCGGGCCAGACGGTTGATCATCGTCGCCTGTCGTGGTGGCCCCGCCATCTTTTTCTTTTGCGGGCTTTGATGACTCCTCTTCGGCTTGCGTCATTAATGCGTGGATCAAAACCTCGATGGATTTGGGCTCGGTATCACTCAACGCCATTCCATGCTGCTTCAGCAGGTAGTCCGTGACGGAGCCGAGTCTACGATTGACATCGTAGAGTAATTCCGCCACTTTGACCGTCTCGTCTAGTTCGGCGCTTGTCTGTGCGTGCAATTGGCGAGCTGCGGTCAGCTCGTGTTCATACTTTGCGATGGTCTTCTCGGACCGCACACAGCGCGAGTTCAGGGTGGCAATGGTGCGCAGTATCTCCTAATCATGGTCAATCAATTCCTCCATCAATGGGCTCAGTGCATCAACAAGGGAGCATACCGAGGTATCCATGTCGATAAAGCCGGTGGTGGGGGGAGGAACTCGATAGCTAGCCATGGAGCAGATCGCGAAGCACGGAAATATTGGACTCGACGAGTAATAGTCAGGTTGTCGCAAGGTAAACCCGCACGGGTGCTTTTATAGATAGCCGGCTCGGTGTGGAAATGATCAGCTGCTGGTGCCATCTCGGTATCTGTTTGAACATGTTTGATTCGTGATGGGTGGCCGTCTGGGGTTGCGGGAGCATCAGTCACCAACCCGCCGCAGTAGGATGGAACAGAATTGTACGGGGTGCTGTCCTCGGTAGCCAATTGATCGTTGCTCGTCGACTCGGATACGATCCCGCTTAATCACAAGGAGCAATTGGTATGTACGTGAACTAAAATAACCCGATTTCGAATGCTAACCATCGTATTGCTCAGCCCTGTATTAAACACAATCTACATATCCTTGCAACACTGCCTCCACGATTGTTGTACGTATGCATGTTCACACTCGGGTCGCTACGGCGATCCATTTTGCTTATTAGGATAAGTGGCAGTCACATCGATGATCATCTCCTCTCCCCTTCTGATACATCAGCTTTTTTGTATGTCACTTCAACCTCTTTACGGCCATAGAAGCGCCACCAAGATCAACCGTTTCCCACCATGCCAAAGCTACTCTCCCGGATAACGAGGTTATTCGGCCTCGAGGTAGTCCATGTTGTCATTGTCCGTCGATCACGTTACGGGGCCCTTCGCTTCTTACAGTCGACTTACCCTCCCGACCATCCTACGGTACGGTAGACTTAGGCCCGTGTATATTGTTATGTAGCTAATTCTTCGACAGGATATTACTCTGACACTTGCTCACGATGAATGGAAGCCTATTCAAGAAGCGACTTTTCGTGAATTTTAGCCTCGATGTCTGATCTGCTCCGGGTAGATGCGTGGCATGGTGAACGCATTTCGCGCTGCTCGAATTGGCAACACTTCAAGGGTCGGAAAGCTCCCCGACCCTGGAATTCAAGATAGAAGCCGATAACTTATGCTACGTACTGTCACATCATTTGGTTGTCACGATACGGCGGCAGATGACAAGCTAGGCAAAGAGACGCTTGACATTTGCTGCCTTTCCGGACTGTTTCATTGTCTCTCCTTCTACTGTACATATATTCTAGGGGCATAATCGTGTATTCATAACTGGCCGAGTCGAACGTTGGCACAGTAAAACTGTGAGAATTAACACGCGTACATAGAGCATGCTTAGAGAGACCGTAATAAGATCTCGATCGGTTTGAGACTCACCTGAGAAACTCCACTCCCGCAAAGAAAATCCTTACTATAGAAACTTCGATTGGAAGTTATCTGTCACGCTTCTTCCTTAGGCTACTCTCTGCTCTAGTCTTTGTTTTTTGAAGATACGTCGTCATTGCCTTGATCGATGTATTTAACACCGAAATAGTAAATGGGTGATAGTTTGCTGCATACAAGATACTGCAAGCCCCGGATCAAATGGAATGAGCTTCATCTATCGGACAAAACTTCCAATCGTCCTCCGGGCCCGATCGGTACGAAACCGTCTGGACTGATCTAAAATGCTGGAAGAAATGGAAAAACTTGTCTTCCTGTTCCCAGGATTCCTGCTCGTCCAAGGTATTCGGCCAGGCAGGTATTGCCTCACATGGAATAAACTTTGCAAGGCTCGACACAACCTTTCCTTTCGTGGTATATCTGCCCTCATCTTCATTGTCATCATCATTGTAGGCTTGCTGTTGCTTTGGGAGAATTCGCTCCCGAACCACATTCCAGCTTGGCACCCACAGCTTCTGATCCTCTGTCAAATAACCTCCGCCCTCCACCCAATATTCATGATTGATGTCGTCCAAGGCGATGCGGTAATAAAGTTGTTGCACCTTTTTAGGCTTTTTCTCGGCCAGAAGGAAATGCAAGGTTTCTGAGCCCATCACTACCATTGTGGGAATACCATGGTAAAAAGACCCTTCCCTGGTAGGTTCCAGTAAGCAAAAGCGTCACAAAACATATTTGTGGGGTATTCCTACCCAGTACAGTCGTTCTCGAAATTGGCTTGACCAAAACACACTCACCAACTCTCTACTTGCCCCGCTGCCAAGGCCCTAGCGTCGATTCTCTATTGAGCGACCAGCATTAAATCGAGGGGCGCCGAAAGATGCGGATTTGTGGTATATTCTCGATTTAGAACGGTTTACAGCATATTGTCAGCCAAGAATTTGACAATTAATCGATCATTCTAGGTATCTAAAACATATTAATAAGAGGAATAAAATCATAAGAAAAAATCAAAAGTTGATAGATAACAAACCTTATGCGTTTCAACGCTACCAGACCTAATTAAGACAGCAGGTCAAATAAAGATTCCGCGGTATGGACCGGGCGGTGGGTCCAGCAAAGAGTTTCTTAATGAGAATTAGTCAAGCCGATTTCAAGAGTGACTATACCACCAAAGACGATATCGAGTTTTGTCGAAAACCGATCGAATGAAGGGTCTATTGCCGCACTAGGATCCACGGGCTCGAGATGTGCCGTGTCGGGTAGGAATACCGGAGACAAGAGCTTTCAGAGCGACGGTCTAAACAGAATTGGCGTCTTACGGAATATTCTTCGGAATCAATTCCAAATAATGCCAGGTCAAACTGAATTCGAAAGCTACTGTACCTCGCATGATTGTGAAATGTGCACGATGATCTTAAATTTAACGAGCCATTGGCTTGGGATCGGACTAGAAGACACCGCAATGTATTACTTCCACAACTCACAAGCATGGATGGTGTTTTGGAGGTGATGAATAGGGGGTGATGAATAGGGAGTGATGAATTGAAAGCGAAGAATTGGCAGTGAAACATTAGTGAGTGAAGAATTTGGAGTGAAGAATTAGGTGTGGATAATTAGGTGTGGTGAAATGGAGTGCATAATTAGGAGCTATGAATTGGAGTGATGAATTGGAGCGCAGTATTGGGAGTGAATAATTGGAAGTGGGGAATTGGAAGTGAGTAACTGGGAGTGAGTAATTGGAAATGAAGAATTGAAGTGAAGAATTGAGGCACAGATGGTTGCCGGGATTCCTTCAAAGAGGCTATCCAAGAAAAAAAAAAGACAAACAAAACAGTTTGTTAGGTCTCTTCAAGTCTAATCAATTGGCCTTTCTTTACACCTTATACTACAGAGCCGATCGAAATTAGTTTCACTACTTTTTATTCTTCGAGAAGCTTCAAAGTCTTGGCCAGACCCACTTAAGTCTGTAAAGGGTCTAGCCCAGTGAACTTTGGCGAATTAAAAACCAACTTAGACTAGGGGCTACTCTAAATTTGGTAAAGCGTATTCTAAATATAGCTTGAGTAAAGAAATAAATGAAAGAACAGGGTGAAACTGATTTCGAGCAGTTCTATACATATAATCGAGCGACGACAGAAGAGCTGACCAATATTGCATGCAATAGGAAGACACTTTGGGAACGAGCTCAATCACTTCAGAAATGTCGATGTTGAAGGTCTAATGTGTTCTATCGAGTGACGAAGTCCCTATTATCGATTCCTCATCGTTCCCGCGGCCCTCGGTGAACATCCAGATATCTATTCTCCGCCAGCCGTGCCCCATCAGTAAACAATTGCTGATACATACAAGTCACACATATTGTACAATGACCATAGATTTCTAATTTTCACTTGTTCACAAAGCGCCAAATACGACGCGGTACATGTATGGTAGCTCCCGAAGTGTATTACTGATACTCCATGTACTTGCTCCCAGAAATATATATTACTTGTTCCCATTGAATGAGCCCCTGAATCTAGAATCGGCTTTTCCTGATAGCTTAGACATTCAATTATACGTCGCATATATATAAATGTACTCGACTTTACATGAGTGCGAGCGTACCAAGCATTCTGAACGCTGAAGCGACCATATTTTCGGTCCCCTTCTGACAATACCCATTTTGGCGAGAAGTGACTACCAAGTGTTTCTCTCATGGACGAGAGAATTGCGCATGGCTCAGCGAGTCGACGATGTTTTCGAGCGAGCGGAACGGTTACTGATAGTCTTCCCTGTGAGGCTATCTCTTTGCCCACGCTTCATTCCCACTCGTGCTAAGGAATGGGTCGAAGACGCTGTGGACCACCCTTTCCTATTGGGGTCCACGCTATCCCCCCTAGACTTTATTTGCCAGGAGACGAATCAGCCTTCGTTGAATGTGACAAACTGTCCATGAGCCCGGGCAATACAGGCTCCTCATACATACAAGCTCAGGCTGAGAATCGTCGGGTAAGTCATTGGCCCGGCAAAGGCGTCTAGACGGTTGGACTCGACCATGTTTCTCTCCACATGTATCACATCACGTGATATGGAGAACAAAGCAAAGATCCTCGACCCTCTTCTTTCGTCAGCATCAACCACCGTATAAACCTACTACCCCAATGAAGGTCAACCACAAGCGAACACCCTTCGACACCAAAATACCCCACACGAGACGCTCGAAGCC
>JAOWBF010218596.1:0-14729 GCA_028566175.1 Vinca major
ACTTATTAATATCAAATGTTTAATTTGAGACGAGGAAATATTAGTAAAAAAATAAAAAAAATTAAGCTGTCTTTTTTTTTTTTATTTGTTGGGTTGTAGAAAAAGTAGTCAAGAAACTCCTCAGCAATTGCTAGAGCATCCAATGATATTTTCCCAGCAAATCCCTTTTTTTTCTTGAGAAATTTTAACTTTTATGATTTATCCTCTTGATCAAATTAAAAAATAAAATAAAATCTATAATCCTTCAACTTTCATCTTCAACATCAAACCGTCAATTTGTCTCTTAGTTTTCAGGTGCATAAGTAAATGTTTTATCCATTGTGTGGCTCCCACCGTCTCCTCCTCTTCACCTCAATTAAATTAAAGCAAAATCACCTTATCATTTATTTTGACTATTCTAATCCATTAGTTTTCCCACACGTGGGTCCTCCTCAAAGCTCCGACTCATATTAGTAGAGTATAGTTTTTTCAGTACATAAAAAATAATTTTGAAGCTATTAAATTAAAAATTTAACGGTTTAAATTTTTTAATGGACAATTATTTTAATTTTTAAATATCTATTACATAAGACATATATTATAACTATAAGAATATATTTTTTTGTTAAATAAATAAATTTTTCATTAATCACAAAATAGATGAGGCTATTACAATCAAAGAAAAATTAGAAATTATAAGAAATAAAAGTTATATAATGATTTAAAAAATCATCATAACAGACAAAAGTCACACTTAAAAAAACTCCGATGGTTAGGAGATACTAATATAAAAACTAATAAGATAAAAAAAATATAGTTTTCTTCTTTGCAGAAGGGAAAAAATAGAAGCTTGTAACTAAAACAAAAATGAATTTTTTATAAGAACATATGTTTATATCGAAAGAATAACTCTTATAATCTTAAAATATGTGTCTATGACCAAAAAACATATAT
Organism: Vinca major; assembly: GCA_028566175.1. Lineage (NCBI taxonomy): Eukaryota > Viridiplantae > Streptophyta > Magnoliopsida > Gentianales > Apocynaceae > Vinca > Vinca major. The sequence continues at coordinate 934 of JAOWBF010218596.1, forward strand.
TACATAAAATTAAAAATATGTTTAAAAATACATAATACTTGTTTAAAAGGTATTTTATATATACTGAAAAATAAACGTTAGCCTTGAACCGACTCATACATCCTCCCATCCAACGGCCCTCATTCCATCAATACCAATAACCCCAACCCCCACAATATAAATCTCGCTACCATTTTCCACAAAATCCATGCACAACCAACAATATCTCTTTCATTAACTCTCAACCTTTCTCCACCACACTGAAAATATTCTCTTCGCCGGAAAAAATGTCAGCATCTACTTGGATACTTTGTTTACAAATTATTTTAATTTCAATCGGAGCAATTTCTATAGCTATAACTGTCAACTTCTCTGTTCCATCAATTATAGATTTCGCCTTCTATGAAATTCCCGCCATTTGGACCACGGTAGTTTCCTGGCTTAAGCCTCCGTATATTTACTTCATCGTCAACGGCATAATAATCATCATCGCTGCATCTTCTCAGTTCAGTTTCCAGAGGACTGAAAATTCGGAAAATTTCCCCCAAACGCAGCCCTTAATTTCCGGAAGAACGCTCTCTCAGGCACATATTGTGGCGGCAACAATACCGACGCAGACTATACCAGAGATAGATGTTGTTGAGTCGCCGCCGCCGCCGGAAATGGATAATTATGACGAAGAAGATGAAATCAGCGAATCTAATATTGTGGAGCTCAAGGCTGTGATGGTTAATGGCATTATTGAGGCGGATGAAATTGAAAAGGAAGCTTATGATGATATCTATGTGTCTAGTCCTCCGGTATCCGGTGACTTAGTCGAAGACCGTGATCTTCTGGTTTCCAGATCCGCTTGCTCGTCGCCGCGGAAGTCGATCTCTCCGACGGCTCAATTGGATTACTTTCCGTTGCCGGTGGAAAAGACGCCTCTGCTTCCGTCGAGATTTGGTCACCGGAAACCTGTCAAAGCCGTTCCGAAAGGTATGCATCTAATTTACGAGTTAATATGATGATGACTGGTTGGTCCAGTTTTGCTTTGACTTATCTATATCGAACAACCGAATATATTTAATATTTTTTGAATTTGTAGTTAATTTTTTTAAAAAATATACCTAAGCTAGCTTCGTCTCTCCTTTTTTATTTTTAAGGTTATTTTATTCAATCATATAAGGAAAAAAATCGAAAAATCATTTGTCCCCTTATATTTCCTTATTTTTTTATTCAATCAATCAAAAATCAATATTTATATATATAATTGAAAGATATTTATATAGCAAATTAGATATATAAATATGAACATACACGAGCACATATGATTTTCACCCACTATAACAAGAAAAAATGCCTATATTTTTTAATATTGAAGTTATTTTATCCGATCGTATAATGATAAAATTTGTCTTATATTTTTTAATATTTATTTGTATCGTCTAAAATTAAGGTGGGAGGGGCCCAAGGGTGGCGAAGCCGAAGCGGTACGAGACGCTGGAAAGCACATGGAATAAGATAATGGAGGGCCGCGATCAACAGCTGAACAAATCAGACACATTTGATCAGAATAAATGTCGCAACCTTGATTTGAAAGTATCAAATCATTATGAAAATGACGATAATCTCCTCCTTCCACAGCACGTGCTGAAATCGTCCACCTTCAGAGACCGTACCAATTACGTTGATGCTCTACCACCAGCTCGGCAGGCACCCGATAATTGGTCTTCGAATTTGGGAAAAATTAAAAAGGAACTTTCAATAGGCCAAGATGAGTTGAACCGACGAGTTGAGGCTTTCATTAAGAAATTCAATGAAGACATGAGGATTCAGAGACAGGATTCTATAAACAAGTATATGGAGAAGATTAACCGTGGGGCCAATTAATTAATGGACTGTAAATTTTTTTATTTTAGGAATATTATTAGGATATTTAAAAAAGAAAAAGAAAAGTTTTTAGGAATTTGCTTTTTTATCTTTTTGGCATGTCTCTTTTTTCAAACATGTCTTATGGGTGTGAAGTTTTTGAGATATATACTATGACATTTAAGGTTGTAAAGGTTCTTTAATTATTATTATTATTTTTGTTTCAAAAGTTGTTTGGGGAGAAGATTGTAAAGGGTCGCATACAACTATGTTTTGTTGGTTCCTAAGTTTGATATGAATATAATAGTATACTACTAGTTTTTTTTTTAAGCAAATAGTAAACTACTCCTTTTGCTGCATGATATTTCTTCATATGGTTAATTTTGATATGAAGAATTTGGTCCAAATTTATCCAGATCAAGAGAAATTTTTTTTGTTAATACTAAAAAAAAACGTCTATTGTAACATAGTTTATATTAGAAAAAAACTTATATATAGTCCTCGGAGTTTGCAAAGGGTCGGTGGTGGTTCCGCGGTGGTCTGATAAAATTTGGAAGTATGGATGGAGAGTCAAAAGTTCGTTACTACGAAGAACAAGCCTTTTTTGCTTACGTTTTGTTAGTTTCAATCTTTAGGATTAGGTGCGCAAATTCCTGGAAAATTGTAAGGACCGGCCCACAAGAACCGTTCCATACTGAAGTGACTTCAAATTCCTGGCTTGCTGAGATATTGTTGAGATAAAGACAAAAGACGATCTAGTTTTATATTTGTCCGTCTCATATTAGATGGTTGTGGAACTGGTCCCACAAGAATTGCCCCATATTAGTGACTCCAAATTCTTGGTTTGCTGAGATACAGATAAAGATAATCCGGTTTTATGTTTGTCCGTCTCAACTCATGTTAGATGGCTGAGGCTAATCCCATAAGAACCGATCCATGCCAAAGTGACCCCAAATTCCTGGTTTGCTGAGATAAAGACAAAGATGATCCGGTTTTATGTTTGTGGATAGTATTATCAATTTATCAAAAATGAAAGGAAAGAAGGAAAAAAAAGCCCACATGAGATTAGGCCTTACTACTCCAGTAAGGCATAAGGACTTAATCCATATGCCATGCTTCGCCAACCCATGTCCATTGCTCCCTCCGTTTCATAATAAGGCTAGATTGGTAAATCCGGTTTTAATAAAACGTCATATAAAAATTGTGATTATTGCAATTGCAATTTTAAATTATTAGAATAAAAACGTGATTTTGTATACATTTAACGATTTTTATTCCAAACGTGATTTTAAATTATAAAAATGTCCAAAATATTCTCAACATATTTTGTACCTTGATATTATATACTTTGTCAGCTCCCTTCATTTTTTGAGAGTTCATATTCGGATATGGATTTGTGTTTATAATGAATTGATAATGCAAGTACTTCTCTTGTTGAATCAGACTTTCTTGTTTTTTGAAAGTTAAAAAAAAAAAATTGTCTATCACCAAATTACAAATTCACAATATTATATATCATCATATAATATATAATTAAAAAAACATATCAAAATGGATTGATTCTTGTAACCTTGTTTGAAGCTTTTCCATGGTTTTTATGTATTCTTTAATTGCATCAAAATCGTAGAGAAATCGATCGAGTTCTATGGCTTCATTGCTGCTGCCCACCCCCATGTCCTTCAATCTGTGTACTTATTAAATGAGCTAGACAATACACGATTCATCGAATCATATTATTTGAGATTTAATTTCTGATATTTCTGAAATGTGGGATTATCAAGAAATTGGGTATATGCAAAAATTTGAAACCTATAAAAATAGTAGAACCCGTAAAAAAAATGAATACGTATATCTTTGAAAAAAGGAACGGAGTACAGAATAGGGACGGAGAATTTTTCTTTTTTGCGGGAAAGATGGAGTGGGGGGGAGGGGAGGGGGGGGGGGGGGCTGTAAATCACAAAGAAGACAGAGATAAGAAAGTCAGAAAAAATAAAGAACTAAATAAAATCAAAGATTCTATAATCATCCACGAAAAGAGGACAGAATTGTCAAGGCAATTTCTCATATACTTGAAAAGAAAATATAATTTTATGATTAATTACATTCCGCCACGATTCTCCTCTCGAGGCCAGCAAAGCAAGCACTTGACTGGAAAAGAAACAGCTCCATTGAAGTACTGGACTCCTGAGCAAACCATAGAGAAGAAAAAAAATGCAGAAATGCCAATATAGATAGATATCCAAAGATTTGAAATTTGGTGTATTTCTTTTTTTTTTCTCGCCATCCGAGAACCTTCTACCTGATTTATGTACGAACTTAAAATGCAGATTGACTATACAACCCCTGCATTGAAAGACCAATTCCGCTCAACCATAGCGCGCTTGAAGCTTGTCGGTACTTCATTTATCAGATGTTACCATTTCCTTTGATGAAGGGCATATGAATATCGGTTTTAGTAAAACCGTTATGAACTGCGTCAGAGTTACCAGCATCTGGAGACCCCCCAACAACCCCATCCTGATGTGCCTGATTAACTACAAGATCTTCTCTACCTAAAGAGGATAAGCTCTGCTGCTGTCTATATTGCCCCTCCCTAGCATCTGGTATCAACCCTGCCATGTTGCCACGGTAAAGGCTAAGCGACTGCTCTTCTTCCCTCTCTAGCTGGATATTCAGATCTATTTGGCCTATCTGGGTTGAAGGAGAACACTTCTCATCAGCACTATCATCGAGACCACCATCGCTTGGCATTTCATCCTTTGGACCGTCATCAATATTGAGCACTTGTTGAGGCTGCAACTCTTGAGAAGGCTCTAAGTGCTTCTTATCACGCTTTTCCATCAGGGTTCTATACCGACGCTTAACAGATTTGCATACCACACAATCACATGGCTGCTTATGTTTGGGTCCCTTCCCGCTTGGGGGCTGAATGCAGACTATGCACGAACAGCCAACTTTATGGCGCGGATGTTTTGATGTAGTGGTCTTCTTAAGAGAACCGGAATTTTCTTGTACAGCTAAATCAGCAAGTGCGTCAAGCCCCTCCAAAGCCTCAATTGAATCAGGATCCTGCTTAGGAGCCTTCTTCATCTTCTTAAAAGTAGCTGCAAATGTCAAAGTAATAAATTTGGAAATATAGGAAATAGCAACGCCAGTACAATACCAGGACAAAATAGAGACAGAGAAATCCTTGAGCACCGTATAGAAAATGGATCTCTAGAGAGAAATATTTGTACCTTTCATCGCCGTAGGTACAAAGACTTCAAGCTCTTCGGCTGTTAATTCTTCAGCTGCAGAACAAAAAGATCTGGAAAAGAAAGATCCAAAATGCCAATTCAATAGAGATCTAGAACATAATATTTCTGGATAAAAAGTGAATATATCTGAAAACAAACTGCACTGAAACAAATAAGGGATAAAAGATGCAAAAGTTTCTGAAATAAATATATTTCTTCCAGTGCTTTTGTTGTCCAGCACACCTGTCAGGGTCCCTTGAATTCTTGGAACAAGTCCATCTAGCTGGAAGAACCACATCAGCTGGTAATTTTCGCCACTTAAAACAATCCTCACATTGAACCCACTCGATCTTTTGACTGAAGCAAGTGGAAGTATTAGCAACTGACAAAGTAAAAAGAAATACAGAACAATGTTAATAAAGTAATGCTGCTCCTGCTAAGCAAATACGAATTTACCCAAGATGATCCTCAGCAGGTATAGTCGGCCTTCCAATAACAGGTGGATCCTGATGTAAACAAACAAGTCAATAATGATCCCAAGATTTACAACATAACAATTGGTAATTAACAAGGATCCATCAGGAACAAACATTTAATAAAAGATTTAATAAAAGCTTACAAGGAATCCGAAAACTATAAATGAAATAATATAGGGTTGGGTCATGCAATGACGTAATGCAAATGAATCATAGGGTAAGGCTTCACAATGAAGAAATGCAAAAGCTTCGATTGTATGTTAAGAAGTTCATGTAAAACAACATCAATTATTTAGGCTTCAAATACAAAATCCACATACTAAGTTCTTCACTATGTAAAGACTAAAATCATCTAAAAAATGTGAGAACTGAACATTTAATAGAGCGCCAAAAAGATTAAGATGTAGCATTTTTATTTTGATCAAAAGATAAAGAGCCTATTACCTCATATTCTTCAATTTCAACACCGTCTATTATGTACACAGTGGGTTCTTTATTGGGAGGTGGACGGAGCAATCCTTGAACTTGATCCCATGACACTTTCAGCTCTTCTGTATCCTCATTTTCAACCCTTGGACGTCTACTTTTCAAACCAAAGGTGCTGTTTTTTCTCTTGGTACAAACTGAAGGTCTGGCTTCATGTACCTCTTTCGGTACATTCCCTGGTTTATCAATTCCAGACCAGGTACTTTGTGACTCTCCTGTACACTTTGATAGAAAGCTGCTTGATGCTGCTGTTCCTTTTGTTTGACAATTAGTTGGAACCACTTCACCAGGCTTAGGGCTCTCGCTAGCTTTCTGGCTTTTGCCAGCAGCATCCCCATTTGAAGGAAGTTCACGACCAGGGGTACAAGTTTCATTACCCTGCAAATACAATTAGATCATTCCTTGTAGCAGCATATATCTGTATCCAAAGCTTAAAAGGCAAGCAGGCAAAAGAAGGAAAAAAATTTGCTCATTTCCACATCCATATGCAACCTCCAATATTAACTGAATCGGACATGCAATTACAAACCTCAAACTGACTTTTTTCACTGATAAAAATAATGCTCAACTGCATGCAGAAAGTATTACATACATGTACAGCTAAGGAAGGATGTCATTTTAAAAAATGTAATGTTACAGTCCACAAGTCTATCCACCAGTAAGTTTCAATTCAATATCAAAATGACGAGCACAACAACAATGCTTTATAGTAGATAGACAGACCTGATCTGATGGAAGAGTTGAGGCTTTTTTGCATCCCATAACCAGTACCCCTTCTGGCTCCAATCTACCAAATGTCACTGGAATACAAGATGCCCAATCATTTATATGCAAATAACTCATGTACGCCTTGAAAGACAAGTGCATACTGTGGAACGAAGAAAAAACAAAAGCAAAAGGAATTGCAATCACCACAAAAAAAAAGTCTGTGCCTTATTTTTGCACACACTGATCTCAACAAGCACTTTCATTAACAGAGTAAATATTCTTATGTAGAAGGACAGGAGAAAGAGGTAAACTCTACTAGGAAAGGTGAACAAGAAAACTGCAGAGAGGTTCCACGTTCATCCCAAGTCCAATATTTATGCTATAGCCAAAAAGAACACGAACATTAATATACGATATTAATAGAGATGGCGGAACATAATATAACACAATCCTTTTTAGTTGCTTCAGTCAAGACTTTTCTACGCATAATCTGTCACTCTCCCAACCCCGTATGAACACTTTAAAAGATGGGAAGATGCGGCGACAATGCAACCTTGCTCTCACTTCGGCAATAATCATTATGTAAAGAACGTTCACTCTAAAAATAAAGGTACTTAGAAATTACCATAATCACCAGCTTGCAATTGCATTGACTGTATACAAGGAGTGATCCCTTCTAGAACATACATCCGGCTGTTATTGTTGGGCCAAAACCGAAACTGAAAAAGCCATTCTTTCCCTGTCAGATCTTTCATCTTCAAAGGAATCCCTTCTGGCTGAGAAATTGGAGGAAAATAGGCCTGTGTCACAGTAACCACGCTTCATGATAATTAAACGATTACAAAAAAAACTGACCTTTGGATGAGGAAATTTAAATGAGATTCACAGACCATGCAGGGAAAAGAAACATCAGCTAACGTCATTCAAGGAAAGGAAAAAATAAACAAGCACTTGACCATTTTCCTCTTTCTAGGACTTCATTGTTTTATTAAAGGGTGAGGATTCAAGGAATAGAAGGCAACTATTACAAGTGAAGAAGGTCTCCGTGCAGGTCTCTTTTTTCAGTTTAATTTTTTCTTTTCAATATTTTTTTAAGTTAGATGGAGATAATTTCCACAAAGTATAAAACAGCATGCAATTGGGACGGGACTAGAGAAAACTATATAAAAGCCATCACATGAAGGTATCAAAAGGGAGGAGACATATGCTATATTAGCAGGATGCCAGGTGATGAGATTAGGATACCCAAATCAGGCGTTATCAGCTAAATGGATAAACTGAATTGAAGAGGGGCATCAACCACTGACTCAAATACCATCATTAACCACCCTAACCATTAATGCACTCCAAAATAAGAAAGCACAATCATCTTAACATTGAGAAAGAAATCCTTAACTGATGTAAAAACCAATTAATTAGCTCTCCTATTGATAGTTAAACTAAGAGCTACACATTGAACTCCCAAAATAAGCTTTATGTAACTAACCTCGGCACATTTTTTCGGAAGTACCAAACGACCGATACGACCAGCATCACTGGCACTCAACATCTTCTGGAACAAAGGGGTAAGTACAGAGTTCGAACTAGAAGAAGTTAAGTCGGAACAAGGTAGCTAAACTGCCAGAGTCAGCAAATCAAGTTTGACGCAGATATGCAGGGAAGACACTTGGATCAACAATCTTAAAGTTAATCATATATAGCAACCAAGAAAGAACCTTTCAACCTAATTCAACACAAAGAAAGGATCTTTAGCAGTGTGAATATTTGGCATGGCAGCTGAAGCTTCAAGGTGAAGAATAATAGAAAAGAGCAAATAGGAGGGGCCTAAATCTCAGAAATTCTAAAGAACATTGGAGAGCCTTTTTAAAAATAAGATTCATAATGTAGTTGAAAAATATTTCACATATTCTTAGGATACTCTCCAGAGATTTGCCTTAGCTCCTCATCAGTTATCTGAGGCCAGTATTGAGGAAGCAATTGATTTCGCCCTCGTGAATCTCCCCGGGCTCTACCATTGCGTTGGTGAGCCTCAGATGAATCTGTTTGATTCTGACTGACAGACCGTTTCTCAGTTATTGTTGACTGAGTTGATTGTTGAATAGGAGTTCCAGATACTTTTGAGTGGTCATTCAACCCACTTTTGGAGGTAGAAGCTATACCCAAACTAAAATCTGAAGTCATAGGGAGGGCTGTTTGCTGAAAACTGTTTACACAAGGATTTGGCTGCTCCTGAATGACGGCACCTGCAACAAATAATTCCATTAGCTAATGCCACAAACTTAAGTATACTGAGCACTGTAATTTTTCCTATTGATTATGCAAACATAATTACCAGCATTTCCATTCTCAACTACTACTGAAGCACCAACCCTTAGGCTCCCATTCATCAGTTTCTCAAATGATTCCTCCTGTTTCCTCTTCTCCATGGAAGAGAAAGATAATCTCTCGTTAAACCCAAGCCTATCTAGCCCACCTGACACGTCAAGACAAAAAGGCACCCTTGATATCAACTCGGATGGAACCCTAGGACCATTGAATAAACTAGGTGCTTGTCGCCAGGGTACTGGTCCTGAACCAGTTATGGGAATCGAATTTTGTACAGAAACATCTTTAACCCTTTCAGGCTGTAGAGGAAGGAACAGAGAAGGTGGAGGCCAAGCAGGATTTGGTGTCTGAAGATAGGGGAAAAAATAATTAACTCTAAAAACTCAAAAGAGATCATACACAGCAATTCAAATAAACAGAAGTTAAGACAAAACTAGTATATTCAGTTTACAAATAAAGTACAGCTTTCAGAAGTTAACCAGAAAGTGGTCTTAAAGAGAGGAAATTCTGGCAAGCATTGAATGCCCAATGCAAAGAAAAATTTAGAAACCTTAACGGGCAAGAAATAACTCTTACCAAAATGAAACTTTTCCTTGCACAAGTTAAGCACTCAATTCCACCCGCGTCCAGCAAAACAAACATATGAAAGGAAACGATACATCCGCAGTGTATTTGCTGCACAGAGGATTCCAGGGTTTAAAGATTCAGAAAACATGCTTGCGTAAAAAGTAACTCAGCAGAATCTGAAGCCTCAAACAACAGAGCAATGCGGTTAAGAAGTACAAAGCACTCAGCAAAATAACCTTAGGAATATGTTCTATGAAACAAAGTGAGGTCTTTGCAGTAATAAAAGTTGCAACTCACCTTCCCACAAGATTCACAGCACCTCCAACCAGAAGCATTCAGGTGGAAGGTCTCACAGAACTTCCCTTCCTCATACGCAGAGCTACAATCACATAGAATAATGATCAGTTGAAAGGTATCTGAAGGAACTCTTCTAGCAATCAAACAAAAACATGGAACATATAACATCTATTTCAAAATCAATTCCACCCCATATTGGGGGGTGTACGTAAGAGAAAAGGAAATTAGAAAGTTACATCTTTCCTTCTATGTGCGACACTGAATTTCTAAATGGGGTGGACGCCAATGCAATCTAAGGGGAATAATGTAAATGCTTGAGTAAGACACCACCAAAACTATGTGAAAACCGAAAACAGTACACAACCATTTCAGATGACAGACAAGATTCTACCATGCATGCAGAAAATTTTCATATTAATAAATAGATTTAACATACACTTGCTCTGAACACATTCACTGGTTAAGTTTTGCTCAATCATGGGTGAATAGAAAAGCAAGAGCATGACGCCACCAACCACTTCTATGATAGATACGCTAAAACATTCCATATGGAGACTATTTACCCTCACTCCCATAAAACTTTCTATACAACGGAAATCTTTCCGATTCATAAACTAATTTCCCTTTTGTTTCCTTTTGGTTATTAGCAAACAGAACTACTTTCGGTATTGTATAATTAATATCTATCCACCGATTTTATACTCATGAAGAGTAACCACGTTTCCGACATCTTAGGAGGCTAATCATTTACTTCTTCCGTACAAAATCCATTTCTTCCACCTGCTCCCACATGTGGCAGCCTAAAGCCGTGAATATTTTCTTAGGTTGTGAAATGCATGACGCAAAAGCCACCAAAATGGGAAAACATCAGTCAATTCAATGCCTGCACGAAATCGACGCGCAACATGGCATGGCTTTAAGACGCATCGAATGCTCTCATTCATTAGTCACTAGTCATTCATACTATGCCAGACGTAAGCTCCTGATTCCTGACAAAAAGCAGATATTTCTGACGGCTACGAATCAAACACAATTATATGAGAATCTCTACGTCAACATACATAGCTAAGTAGTAGGAGTACATCATGACCGTTATGAAGAAACGGCCACAGACAGGTCCTGGAAATTATCACCTTTCAATAATTTTAACAATTAACTCATCTTACTGTTTCAGTTAAGCTGCAAGACAACCAAACCGTAAGCATCAATTTAAAATCCAAACCAAGTGGCCCAATCAAGATACCAATTCGGGCAATCCCATGTAAGTTCCCCAAATCGCTCATTCATTCCCACGAACCCACAAGACAAAGGCAAGTACAAACAGTTAATACCCAACAGCATAAAGATACACCTACCGCGAATCAAAGATCGTGTCTTCATCACAGTTCAATCTAAACCAACGAATAAAATCTAAGTTACGTACATCATTTAAAATAGACAGTCCTTTGCAATGAAGGAAAAATCATGAATTCCCGAGATCTCCACAACCCCACAATTCAACACCATCAAAGAAACAAAGAAAAACAAACAGAAACAAAACAGCATATAATTCAAACTCCTCAACTAAACATCAAAATTCCAAAAGATATAAACTTTAAAAGAATTCATACCGCAAAACTCAAAACAGGATATAGATTTCCAGAATTTAATCTCAACAACATTCAAGAGGCAAAAAGCAAGAGATTAAGAAATAAAAAGGAGAAATGGCTTACACGCAACGATCACAGAGGTCAGCACAATCACCGGTGCGGCAACGCCAACCTTTTCTCGGCTTTTCTAATACTTCTTTACAGTTGGAATTAAAGCACCGCATCACCGCTGGCGTCACCGCCACCGCTGCCGCCATATCTCTTACAAAAGCCTCAACAAACACACTCGGTGCCGCTTAAAAAAAATTAACCTGAAAAAAAAAACGCCAAAAACAAAAATTCAACGAAAAACTCGGTGCTATCTTATCAATTGAAGTCAAAACAGACAATGAATTCGTCATTTGAAGCGGTTGTGCTTACAGAAGAAGCGTTAAACCCTAGGCGGTGAACTGAATAAGAGAATTTTGAATCATATACGGAAGTGAAGTTCTTCGGTTACTTTTGTTTGTTTTCGGAGAGGTTTTAGGATAGATTTTTCTGAAAGTGCACGACAGAAGATAGTGACGCTTATATACTTCGGTGACTCGAATTTATAGATACAGTTGTGTGTATGTATACATTGATTGGTTAAAGAACACGTTTTACTATATGGGAGAGAGAAAGGGTGATGAGTGGGTATGAACGGTCAAAATTCAGTATACAGTGAACATCTAACTTTTTTTTTTGACGTCACGGTGGGCGATAGCCCCATATTGGGAGAGAGAACAACCCCACATTAGGGGGAGAGAGCATTCTAAATAAGGAAGAATATAGTTCATCGCACGCTGGCGGAGGGTATCAAACCCGGAACATCTTGATCACGGGTCAGGCGCTTGCCCCCACTGGGCCACATCACCTTTGATTCTGAACATATAACTTGACATATAATATTATTTTTTTTACAATTTTTATTAAAATTATTTTAATAAATTGTGAAGTAAATGATCTCAGTTGTCAACTTTTTAAACTTGACAGTTAAAAAGTATATAATATATATTGAATACATGTTGTTTGACATTGTAGTCGAGAATGCAGTGGATAAGATCAGTGGCGGAGCCAAAAAAATTATTTTTGGGCAAATTTCTTATTGAAAATTTTTAGGATGACAAAATACAATATAAGTAAATATCATAAAATATATTTTTTCCCTATAGAAAATTTGTCGTTTCAAAAAATGTTCGGGATCCGCCATTGCTCAACCATCATACTAATACGGATACATGATATTCACGAGGAAGATTAAATAAAAAATTAGAAAAAAAAATATTGAGAAAAATAGTAAATATGAGGGAGATTCATTAGTACTATTTTAAAACACCAGTTAATCCTGTAAATGATGTCAATATAATTTAAAGGGATACAAATTGGCTTTTTCAAATATATATACATAATTATGGCAAGATGTTAAAATAAGTGTGGTTTTCTCGAATATATATACATAAGTGTGGCTTTTTCAATTAACATATCTCAAGACTTCCAAATCCCTAAGCTTGTTAAAATTTTAACCAAAATTGTTAACATATAAGTGGTGTCATTCCCATAATTCACGAACTAACAAATTTAATTTTAAATCATAAAGTGATTCAAAATGAGTATAATAAACCAAATTCACAGGACGAGGTGTTACAAAAAAACAAAACTAAAACTAACAAAAAAATATTTTTTTGGAAAAAACTGATGGGGCAAGTGGCTTTGCCGGTGCCTATAGTAATATGGTAGTCATATAATATTAATTCTTTTTTTCTTCTTTGGGAGGCAATAGTAATTAGGAATATCATTTTTCTTCGTCGTTTATTCATGACTTCATCCATACAATCTACCAAAAATTGCAATCTATATGAAAATACTATAATGTGCAAACTTGATGTATTTTTTTATAGGTAGTCTTATAACTCTAATAATATATCATCTATATTGTTTTAATACATCAATTATATTGTTACATATGAAAAATATAGGACAAAGAGAAATTGAGAAGCATGGCTAAAAGATCTTTTGAGGGATCATATCGAAGAAAATATTGATACTATTAGGAAATCCTTCTTAGTTCTTACTATCCTCATTCCATATATAATATTTCCTCCATTCCCTATTAATTGTCGTTTAGGAGATATCTAAATATCCAAATTAATTGTCGTTTAAGTTTCTTTTATTAGTTGTCAACAATTCATTCTAATTATACCCTCAACATTTTCTTTTCTTTATGATGTAGAAGTGAAAGAGAGGGAGGGTGGGGGGATAAT
>JAOWBF010219124.1:0-14651 GCA_028566175.1 Vinca major
AACAATCAACAGTCAAGTAATGTAATCACAACAGCAACTCAAAAACTAACTCACATGCTTCAAGTAAGTAGCTATCAGCAGAATCAATTACCAAAAAAAAAAACTATACCATAGAAAAACAATTTGTAGTTGCAGAATTGATCTAAGCAATGAACTGATGCTTCGATTCAATTCTCAGAACATAAACAACAAGAAAGGCAACAGAGATTTGTCGAAGGCTTGAGCTCTAGTGCGATATTGAATTTTGAAATAAGAACATGAAGGAAAGAAAGAGAAGAAAGAGACCAAAATATGTACATCACTTTTATTATTTATGGATAATGAAAAAAGGATTGAGAAATCCTTTATATGCATGATGTAAAGAAGTAAAGTAACTACTTTGCCAACATGGATAGAAAGAATGTCTCTCTCCTTTCTCTTTTCCCTGCTCTAACCACCACAACACACAAAGTCATAAGCCTTTGTAGCCAAAACAATCTGTCTACGGAGGAGTTGGATTATTTAAGCAGAAACAACAAGAAACTTGAAGATATCTCAAACTCTGACCTCTCGATTGCTTTGACTTGTGATAATAATTCATCCTCTTGTAAGTCACCGAATCTCTCTAGTTTTTATATGGCCTCCCTTACTAGTTCACAGGTATCCAGTGATTAAAATTAAAGGATTTTAATGAATTTTAACAATCAGGACTTGACTGATGAAAGTATCAATCAAGCTAATGTGCCCAATTTTATACCTTTAACGACATCTGATAAAGAAATAATATATAGGAAATGGCAAGATTATCTTATTTTGAAAGTAAATGGTGACTACAAGAGTTATGGAAACCAACTGAAGTTCTAAATTTAATGGATCTTGGCAAAGACTTTTTCCCCATAAAATTCCAAAAGGAAGAAAATTACAGAAATAATTTCATCAGGTGGGGTCCCTGCTTTCTGGTTCAAAACTTCATAGCCATCAATAAATGGGAGCCACGTTTTTTACTATCAACCTCAATCTTTACTTATACTGTGATTTGTGCTAGATTGTCAGAATTGTCGTCAAAATACTTTGATTTAGAAATCTAACAAGGTTTGGGAATAAACTAGGCATATTATTACGCATAGATGCAACCACTTTAACCGCAACGAGAGGACAATATGCACGATTATGTTTACAAATTCGGTTAGATAATCCTCATATTACTAAATTTTACATTTGTAAGCATTGCCAGTCAGTTACTTATGAGGGCGTAAACCAGATATGCTTTGATTGTGGGAGAATTGGACATAAAAATACAAACTGCCCTTCTACTCTGATACCAACCTCAAAAGCAATGGATTTTGGTCTAGCAAGCTTAGTCTCACAGAAGTGCAATGAAGGAGACAGAAATGAAAGTCAAAAGAGTGTGGACATGGACCTCTGATGGTAGTGGGAAATGGAGAAAAATATAATAATAAATATACATATAATAACAAACAAAATCAACAATATATGACTCCAAAACCAGTCCCAACAGTAGTGAACTATCATCACAATCCGTCCACAAATCACAGGGACTTGACACGTAATTCGATAGGTGGCAAGGAGCTTGGATTCCAAAGGAAAAATAAACAAACATATAAACAGTTTTGAGGTTTTAGCAGAAATGGATATGCAAGAGCCACCAAACAAAGAAGAAAACTCTTCAGCTTAAGATTGTTTATGAGATATATAAGTATTTAAATTAATTATAATTTAATGTTATTTTTTAGTTGTTAACAATTTATTCTAATTATACCTTTAACATTATTTTTAATATGTGAATATTGGAAGTTTAAGTGAGAGAGGGAGAGTAGGGGTAATATTAGAAGTTTAGGTGGAAATGACAACTTTTTTAATTTTCTAAAATTGTCTAAAAAATCTTATATTTAGGAATTGAGAGAGTACTTATGAGATAGAAAAAAATACCAACTCAGAAAAAGAAAATATAGTTAAAAAAAAAAAAAAACTCTGCTCTAAGGATGTTACCCACAAAAATGGTATTCCACCAAATCAACCGTCATCCTACTATTGCAATGATGAAGAACTATGTCACACCCTGTAACCTGAGTGTCGACTTCAAATCAATGAAACAAGAAATCTCATAAAGATTGTCATTACTTAAAAGGAAAGTTGCATTATCCATACGTTCCTCACATAGAAACGGAAGTTACTAGTGTTCAACAAGTAAAACTAAAACCTTAATAGTTCATTAGTCACATCTATTATATAAGTTCGCACTTGGTCTTCCTCATAGACCTCATAGTAGTTCTCCTTAATAGCCCCCTCAACATACTTATCTGAAAAAGGTCAACAAAATAAGGGTGAGCCAAAAGCCTAGTAAACATCGATCACCCCTAGGATGAAGCATCAAATAAGACTTGAAAGACATTTCCCAAATCCCAAAACATTTAGCAGAGCAATTGAAAACGGATATCAAAACTAACGGAGTAAACTGAATATAAAAAAGCGAAAGTCTAAATAAAAATCCCAAACAGAACTGAACAAAGGCAAAACATAAGTTCGATAGATTGGATAAACTCCGGACGACCGATCAGTCCAAATTATCTCAATCAACTCAACAGTATCTAATTTCCAAAATGGAATTGAGCAGTCCAAAAATACCAACTCTCCACTACCAGAGATATCCTAGTGTATTCCGCCCATTCCCTCAAATACAGAACCAACTCTTCCTCTTGTTATTCCGAGCTTAAAAGAACACAATCAAGAACAAACCTCTGAAAATCCTACATTAGAGGGGGAAGTGAATTTGACAAGGAGACTGATGCTTTCTCTCAGTCTAGAGGACCCACTTTCACAGAATTTCCAGATGATAGCATTGATTTGGAACTGCAGGGGTACCAATAGCCCGGATTCCAGGGAGTACTTAAGAATTTAATCTAGCCTTATTTTATTAACTGAAACCAAATTGAGTGGTGAAGCAGTTGAACGTTTGATTCTAGAGATTGATTATAAAGATTGCGAATTTATTGAAGTTGTGGGGCAATCAGGTGGAATTGCTTCTTTCTGGAACCCCAACATACAAGCCATGAGCTCCATTTGCTGGTTACAGTAAGAGTTTCTCCAAAAGAAATCTTGCTTTCCTGTATATATTCAAGTTGTCTTATTAGTCATAAACATATTCTCTGAGAAAACCTAAGGAATATATCAAAACTAAATAATTTTCCTTGGTTTCTATTAGGAGATTTTAATGAAATCACAAATGCATCCGAAAAATTTGGTGGGAAGAAACCTAGTTCAATGAGAATAAATGAGTTTCTATCTATTGTTAACGACTGTAGTATGATAGACTTAGGATTTAAGGGGAATCTCTATACTTGGAATAATCAGTGTAAAGCTAAAAAAAGGAATTATTATGGAACGTTTAGATAAATGCATGACTACTGCAGACTGGCTAGAAAAATTTCCAGAAGCGGTTGTTAAACATCTTCCAGCCTTATGTTCTGACCATTGCCCTCTACTTTTTACTACTAGTCACAATTCTCCCATTAGACCTCCTTTCAGATTCGAGACTATGTGGTTTTGTGATCCAAGTTTTCCTGAATTAGTCAATAGAACATGGTCATTTTTAAATGACATGAACTATAATCACACTTTAAAAAATTTCCAACTGGAATTTAAGCATTAGAATAAAAGTAATTTTGGGAATATTTGCTATAGGGAAAAAAATCTTGCTAGACTAGACGGTATACAAAAATATTTAACTAAAACATTTAGTTCATATCTTAATAATCTACAGCCTTATCTCCAACTTGAATACCTAGAATTACTTAATCAGGAAAAGGAATTCTGGAAATTAAAATCCAGAATAAACTGGCTTCAGGACGGGGATGCTAACGCTGCTTTCTTCCACATCACCACAATTAATAGAAGAAGGAAAAAGAAGACACTCATGCTAAAATATAATGGTGGTAACTGAGAATATGACTCTCGTTGTATTAATATGATTATATTTAATCACTTCACAAACTTATTCACAACTGAACACCACTTATCCACCCGGTCTCATTTACTAAATATCCATTACTTTAATGACCATAACCTCGGACTTATTAAATCATAACCTTGTAAAGACACCTTCAGAAAATGAAGTGATCAGCATTATCCAAAGCTTTAAACCGTACAAATCACCAGGTCCTAACGGCCTCCATCCAATTTTTTTTCCAAATCTTTTGGAAAGATACAAAGATAAATTTATGCCCCTCATTAATGATTTCTTCTTAACATAAAACCCTCCTAGTGACATTAACCAGACTTTCATTTGCCTCATTCAAAAAGTCAAAAAACCTGAACAAATCACCCACTATAGACATATTAGTTAATGCAATACAATTTACAAAACTATTTCCTAACTCATTGTGTCTCATATAAGATGTGACCTTTCTGAGATTATAAGCCCCAATCAAAGCAATTTTCTACCAAAGAGACTTGCCTCTGATAATGCAAGTATTGCTCAGGAAATTTTGCACATTTAAAAAAGAAAGAAAGAAAGAAAGGTAAAATTGCATCTATGGCTATAAAACTAGACATAGAAAAATATTTCGACAGATTAGAATGATCTTTCATTAATAAAATGCTTCATTTCTATAGCTTCCCGGGACACTTGATAAACTTATCATTGCATGCATTTCTACATCTTCCTCTTCAGTTCTCATAAACGGGTGTCAAACAAAATTCTTTGAACCAAGCAGAGACTTAGATAGGGAGATCTTTTATCCCCCTACTTATTCATCCTAAACATGGATTATTTAACTTTGAGCATTAACCAGGCAGTTTCTCAAACAATCTGGTCACCAATTCAGTTATCACGTAAAGGTCCTGCCTTAACCCATTTATTATTTGCGGACGACGTTCTTCTATTAGGTAAAGCAACAACAACAAATACCGATTGTGTGAAACCCCAATCCCATATGGGAAAAAGGTCCCATATTGGATAAGAATGAAAATTGTGACTGGTATATAAGGTGGGCATAAGTATCCACTATCAACGAGATATCCTTTTTGGCATAGCGAGTTCGGTTGCCGAGTAGATGATAATGGGTGCTGCCAGGCCCACGTGCCGCGTTGCGGGCCTATAGACTCGGGGTGTGACATTAAGTGGTATCAGAGCAGGTCAAACCTTAGGTTCGAACATCGGTCAGAACTAAGTATGGAATGAACATAGGATATGATTCTATAGATGATTTAAGATCTGCATCTGCGGGTAGAGACTTTGCAATAGGACATATGTGTTTATTTATCGCTTTATTTGTTATTGTCAAGTGTTGTGCCATATTTATTTGTTCTGCTATGTGATACTATGTTATTTGTTATAGTGGTCTCATGCTTAATTGTTTTGTTATGCTTTGCTTTGTTACGTTATTATGTTATGTGATGCCATGTTCTATGTTAAACTAACCGTTATGTCATGTTGTGTTGTTGTTATGTGCACATGCCTATGTTAAAAAATATTCAAGAAGTATTTTTAAATTGTTTATTAACTAAATATTGAAAGAATTTTCGTTTTCATCCAAGTACTTAAAATGAAAACTACCAAGTACTATTTATTAACACTTTCCCGGAAAAAAAGTCCTAAAAACATTATCAAGAAGATGAATTTCGATTTTTTTAAATGAAAATATAACTTTTATTGTTATTATTTGGGCAAATGAAACCAAGGTCTATGGTCCTGAATCATAAGCGGTAATTCAACAATGATAATTTGAAGTCGGATTCTTAAACAAAGTCGTACTCAAACACATATATAAATGTTTAGCTCGAAAACTTGCGAATAAATTCAATTATATATTTCTATAAATAAAACATTACTCCATCTTCTTCTAATTAAGTCACCTTTTAGAAGTTTCATTTTGTTTCACAATAATTGATCTTTTACAAAACTTTTCACATTCTTACTTTATTTACGTTGTGCCAATATCATGGAATGTCATGTTCCCATATTGAATTAGGAGTTTCCATATACCTTGTGTCAATAGTACCATTAAAATAGTTTAAATGACCCATAAAACTCTAAGCCTCGTTATTAGGGGTGCAGACGAGTCGAACCGAATCAAACGTTGAGCTTATTGACCGGAATCAAAATTTTATATATTTCATCCTGGGTTCGAGGTCGATCGAGCTTTAAATAAGGCCCGAGCTCTTGAAAATTGATATTCAAATTCGACCTCGTAGGCTAGAAAAGGGACTCGAAAGTTCAAACATATATCAAATTTATAATTTTAATATATATTATTTTTATAATATTTAAAAAAATAATATAAAGTAATATTGTATTTACTCCTGTAGTAATATAGAATTTCATACTTTCATATTAAAGTAGTGATTTACCTATAGCTTTGCATAAAAAAATGATTGTTTTCCATCCTTAAGTATCGTACCGTCTTATTTCTATGACACTATGTAGGGTTAAATTGCAGGATGTGACTCAATTGAGTTCTATATATTAGAGTTGCTTTTACATATTAATAACTCGTAAAGGGATAATTTTTGTATTTGGTAGAAATCGAACATTCACCTATAAGTGAATTGACGCAAGACTAACACCACTACTTATAGTAGAATTGATAGTTGACCGGTATCTATAGATTTAATCCTTCTAATCCGGTTGAGATCTAATAGGTAGGACTATTATGAGTCGAGTGTAAGCTCAATATTTTAGTTCGATTATTATGTGAACTGAGCGTGCACGTAACCTCACTCGGATCGTTTATATTTGACACCCGAATAAAAATAATATACTTATAAAAATATAGGTATATATATAAGTCATTATAGTTTGTGACCTTTTACAAAACATTTCAATAGTGAGTGATGTTTTAGAAGTTGCACTTTCAGTGATTTTTTACAAAATATTTGACATTCTTGCATTATTTACGCATGGAGTAATATTGAATTTCATAAATTCATATTAAATTAGTGGTTTATCTATACATTTTAAAAAAAAATTGATTTCCAACTTTAAGGCCCTTACCGCCTTATTTTTAAGACTATGTAGTAGCTAAATCGTAAGATGTGTCAAACTAATAGTATTAACAAACAAAAGTAGCATTGAAAGAAGGAGGAGAAGTTAAACGTTTGAGAAAATTTTGGTGCCCAAGTATTTAGCCAATTAATTCTCCAATCGTAGGGCCCTACCACCTTGTCTTTTATGACGTGTCAAACTGATAATATTAACAACTTTTAGGGATATACCGACTTATCCATGATATTCCAATAGGCACTGTCAAACTGATAGTATTAACAAGCATAAATAGCATTAAACACTTATAAGTTCATAGGCATAAGATGTGCACCGATGAAAATCGACTTGGTTAAATTTTGGAGGGTGTGTTTCCTCCGCATTGTGCGAATACAAGGAGAATCGTCTAATCACTTTATCAGCCAATTGTTGTTAATATTTATATTTAGATTAAAATAACCATTTTCAAATTAAAATAATTATGCTTAATTAAATTCGTCGGATAAAGTGATCTGATGGTACTCGTTGTATTCGCACGATGCAGAAAAACATTCGTTGGATCAAGTGATCCGATGGTACTCTTTGATATTTTCTTTTTTATTTTTCTGGTGATATTTTTTCACAGCCTATTAGGGAGAAGAAAGATCCAGAATTGGGGTTCCTAAGACTGGACTTGACTTAGCAAAAAAAAGACTGGACTTGAATGTATGATATCGAAGAGCTCAAGGAGGAGGTCTGTCAGCCTACTTATAATCTTCAATCTAATTGTATGATTGTGTAATCTGTATGTAAACTCATGTGTGTAGGATAATCTGGAGTCATGGATGATTGTAATCAGTATTGACTTGACTCCAATTGAGCGTGCAATTTAGCTACATTTTACTCTCATTGGTGAAATTGTAAATGGTTGTTTTGCAGCATTGGATACTGCTGAAAAGAGTACTGGAAGTGGAGGGAAGAAGAAGAGACCAACTCAATTGCGGGTTTTCAATTTGGGGAATACTTCACCTGTTCCTCTTTCAAATCTTGTTAGCATCTTGTTTAAATATAATTGATAATGATTGCCTCATAAAATTTGATCCCACTATGGTGGACAATGGGACACTTGTTGGCTGGACATCCTGGTCTCCTATCTAAAGGAACCTGAAACTAACTTTTGTCAACACGCGAAAATGTAATTTTATTCGTTTGCCATCAGAAACAAGAATATTACCTTGTTTAGCATTGAAACATGCTCTATTTTTTATCCCTGAGTCTCCTCGGTGGTTGGTGAGCTTTACTAAAGTGAATATTCGTCTGCTTTCTTTTTGAATGTGTAAATCAAGTAATTGAATTCTCTTGCCGTAAAACTCAGGCAAAGATGAGGATGACTGATGAATTTGAAGCTTCTTTGCAAGTTCTTCGGGGCTTTGATACGGACATTACACTTGAGGTAAATGAAATCAAGGTAATCCTGATAGCTATATTTGAAATCTTGTTCTAAAACAGAATGATGATTCTATCTAGCAAGTAGCAATAAGTTATAGAATTAACTGTGATAGATCTTAAAGAATCAATATTTTGTACAAATCTATTTCTTAGAATAAATTTTCAATCTTGCAGAGGTCCGTAGCAACATTAACAAGCAGAAGATCAACTCTCCGTTTTGCTGATCTCAAACTGAAGAGATATTGGTTGCCCCTGATGGTACGCAACTAATGATTTTTGTACTTTTCTATGCTTTAGAAGTTCAATGTTGGGAGTATGATGCCGAAAATGATTAGTTTTTCGTCCATCTTTGTGGTAGATAGGAAATGGATTACTGATGTTGGAACAGCTAAGATGGACGAACGGTGTTCTATTTTATTCCAGTAACATTTTCAAATCTGATGGTATGTTGTTTCTTCTGTTACTTGAAAATTTTAGATATTTTGACAAAAAAAAAGTCTGGAGTAAAGATAATGAAATTTCTTAGGTAAATCCCTTCTTGAATACTCTATTTTGATTCAATAGTGTGATTAGTTATGTCCTCGTTTCCTTGCTCAATCAGTCCTTTTGCTTCTAGACTTTAGAGCAAAAAAGTTTCTTCTTTCCTGATTGGCTTTGACTCACAGAATGGGGATCCAATAGAAGTGGTGAAATCATTATGTTGTTTAAATATGTGTATCACTAGTGCTTTGATTCCTTCTATTTCTCTGGAGTAATTGATTACCTTAATAGTATAATACTTTGACATGGCAGATGGGATACATTAATTCAGTGATCTTTTGTTTATTAACTTATAATTAAGGGTATTGTTATTGAGTTTAGGCATTCTTCAAGAGGAAATCTCATAAAGTGAACATAATCAGCAATGTCTCAAATAAACTTTTAAAATGAACATAATTACTTGTTACAAAGTACATACTTGATGGTTAAACGGTATCCTACTCACTGTCATCCTCGTCCTCCTCTTTATCCCCTTCACTGTCAAATTCAACAATCTCAACTTCATAGTTTTCATGTGTAAGTCGAGTAAGGTCATTATCATCAATATTCACGTTTGATGCTTCATCTGGACTAACTTCAGCTTGATAAACAGAGTCAACTAAGGCTGCATTTACAATGCGTCGAGCCCGAACGTCACACACAACCCACCAATCACCCATATCCCGCTTCATGCTAGGATATCGTAAGTAATAAACTTGAGTAGCTTGTTGAGCTAACACGAATGGATCAAATCTTGGATACTTCTTCTTATGATTGATATCAACTAGCTTGTACTTCGGGCGAACTCTTACCCCGGTTCTTGATGTTGTGTCAAGCCAATCACATTCAAAAAGCACTATGGTCTAGATGGGGTCACCAACCAATGTAAGTTCTATTACGTCTTTTAGCACGCCATACCAATCTTTCTCTGTTTCCTTTGTGCTCTTCACGCACACACCGATGTTGATGGTTGTTCGACCTTCACAATGAGCATGTGTATGAAATCTATACCCATTTACAAAATACGTAGAATGCGATTTCACATATCTTGAAGGGCCCCATGCAAGATTCTTTAAGCATATAGGAAGATCATCCGCATGGTTAATAGCCTAATGTAGATAAGAACCAACTGGAGTGCTTAGTAATGGTATTAATGGCAATGCAAGCTGGGTTTAAAAAAATGCCTCGAGGTGAGGCAACCATGAAAATGCCTTTGAGGTCTGAGGCGAGACGGTGTCCATGGGGCGAGACGGCCGAGGCTAGTCACAGCGATCTCCAGGTACATTTCTCTTCTTCTTCCTCCTTATGATTCTCTTTTGTATGGTTCTCTTATTTTCTTTTTCTGGTTCTCTTCTTCCTCCTCCTTCTGGTTCCTTTTTTTCTAGTTCTCTTCTTTTTTTGGTGTGCGGCTATGGTTTTCATGACAGTTTTCTGGTTCTTTTTTTTTTTTCTGGTGTGCGGCTAGGGATTTCATGAGAGGAGATATGGGTTTTTATTGTGGCTAGGGTTTTTTTAGAGAAGGAGAGAATCTGGAGAATCTGGTCATTCATTTTTCATTTTTTTAGAGGAGAGAATACTGGATTCTTCATGCACATCCAAGGTGGTAAATTATACGGAGTTACAATAACAGGACAACGTGAATATTGTTTACCTGAAATGCCAAATGGAGAAAATCCATTGGTACATAAACCGAGACGTACATTCCTCTGCTCAATTGCAAATTCCGGGTATGTTTCATCGAAATGTTTCCAAGCCTCTCCATCTCGAGGATGACATATCACATCATCTTCTTGTTCACTATCCTTGTTCCATCTCATGTGTTAGCCTTTTATGCATACAATCTTTGAAGTCTAGGTGTGAGAGGGAAGTAATGCATCATCTTGTATGGAATTTATTTCTTGCTACTATTCTGACCAATCTTTTTTTTTCCATTTGTACCGATCATTGGAGTAAAACTTACATTGTCTAAACTCACTATCGTACTTCCAATACAGCATGCAACCATTTGCACAAACATCAATTTTTTGAACGGGAAGAAGGCCTGGAATTAACTTCTTTGTACTATAAAAGTCTTTAGCAAGTTTGGTACCACTAGGCATGCTATCTTTACAAAAATCTAGAATATCATTAAAACACTTATCAGACAAGTTATTTTCATATTTGATATGCAAAATCCGGGCTGTAGCAGACAATTCTGACTGTGTTGTGCAACCGTCCCACAACGATGTATCAGCTGCTTGAAGCATATCATAAAATTTGTGTGCTTCTTTATTTGGGGGCTCCTCGATATTAGAAGGTCCTGGATCTTCCTGAAGAGTAGGGCCAGCTGCATCAAATACCATCTCCCTAAAGTCATTTGCATGCTCAATCGTGTTCCCAGTATCCCCACTTTGCAAGGTGCTCGCTTGGGGCATAATCGTAGGTGTATATGGTATAAATGATTCACCATGACATGTCCAGTTGTAATACTTACTAACAAATCCTTTTTGGTATAGATGTGTCCTCACCATGTGTGCTGGTTTATACTTACAATTCTTACATTTTGAACATGGACATCTAATCTCTCCCAAATTTGGATCCAGGTTATTTCCACATGCAAATGCTATAAAGTTAGCAACTCCTTCTCTAAACTCAAGGGTGATACCCTTCACCCCTTGCATATGCCGTCTATACATCCAACTACGGTCATCCATCTACAATTATATGAAAACAACAAAACTTAAGCAAATATGAAAAATTCAAATAATAATGATTCATAATTTAAGTAAGATAAAAATACAACCACATATAAAAACACTATGCACGGAAAACTTAAGAGTTTTTCTTGCTCTATATGATTATGTTTCTATTAAATCCTATACTATAAAGCAAATACATATGATAAGGGGTCATTGATCGACTGTGGTATTCCGCAATGAACTTGCTCAAGTTCGCTCTGAACTAGAACCTTAGGAAAATGACTTGATTGAGCACAAAGGAAAGCTTGATGCTGCATGTACAGAAGTCAAACTGCTGGATGAGAACGTGAGGCTTAGTATGGGTTCTAGAATTATTATCAGTATAAGAAGTAGATTGCTAAGAAGATTTTTCTTTTGTCTTTTGTCTTTTTTATAGAGCTTCTGGTCTCTTATCTTGAGTAAAATAAAATATCTTAGTAATTTTAAAATCTTTTAACTAGCATATACTAGTTATGTTGAAGTTGAAAAGAACTATCACATGGCTCTAGACTCTAGTATTTCTCCCCTTCACTAATCATTGGTAAAAGAAGCATGATGGATTGCAGAATTTAGCTTGAATCAGAAATTAAGATACTATGCAAATGAATCAGATGCTTTATTGCAGTTAGTCACTTGTGCATGAAATTCAGGACCAAACAGAAAATGGTGGCAAAACGATACAAAGGCTAGGTCATCTAGTACTAGTGAATGCTCTTATATTTATAAATATTAAGATTTAAGAACATTACAAACTTTTAGTCACTGTAACAATTCTTTGAGTCTTGACAACTTAATTGTACTTGATGTGAATATTATTCATTTTTTTGAACATTTCAGCATGACGCAGGTCGGGCTGCTTATGTTGAAGCTCAAGAACATAATGAGGAAATATAGAAGAGTACTGGCTAAGACATCAAGAATATAAAAAATTCAAAGTGATTTATAGAGTTACAGTCTCCAAGCTTCTGAAGCTGTGGAGTTGAACAAGTATGTTGTTTTCATTTATGAATTCTAGTTTCTCATTTTATCTTAATTTGCACCTGTCAAAATAGTAGGATGTTTGAAACTTTCATAAATTCCTCGAGGAACCAGAGATATTAGTACCTCTCGAACAGGCTGCTAGAAGAATATCACGGAGCATGCTTATGTTATGGATTCTAAAAAAGGCAGAGATCTGTTATAAAGGCAACACTATATGCTGAGGAATCAAACTCGATACTTGAGATTTATGGTCGAACAAGTGTTTAGTGTGCAATT
Organism: Vinca major; assembly: GCA_028566175.1. NCBI lineage: Eukaryota > Viridiplantae > Streptophyta > Magnoliopsida > Gentianales > Apocynaceae > Vinca > Vinca major. The sequence continues at coordinate 12,901 of JAOWBF010219124.1, forward strand.
GATGGTAACTTCCTTTTTGAGTTTTTCTCGATTCCATTTTATGTTATTTTCTTGTTAACTGTTGAGTAATTTTCAATAATCTAACCAAAATGTGGGGCACCTATTGACGGTAATAATATATGTAATGTAGAAATGTTCACAGATCAGGCAACATGCCAATATTAAAGTGTCAATGAAATTATTTGCATTGTGTAAACCATCATATATATTATCAGAATAATATTGATTGAATGTATGCATTTTTATTTGTCTAATTGAGGATGCTCAATGTAATGCGTGGACAATGCAACATGAGTTGCGTCATCGGCATCGTTTGCTATTCTGGAATATGCAAGACACCTTATGGTACTTCTTTTTCTTTCTCCTCCATTTTATTTTTTCAAATTTGGAAACTGTTTTGGTATTCCTTGTTCCTGAACTTTTAATCTACGTCAGAATTCTATTTATTTGAACCATGGGTTAATACTATTTGATTTATATTTTGACAATTTTACCCTCATTTTAGCCGATTTCTTTGAGTGAACAGGTTGACATAATTTGTATGGAATAGTATGAAGCTTCTTATAAAATATTTTTCTTATGTTTAGTTCACTTTTGGGCATAGTATCTGAATTACAAGTAGATTATGGGGGTAGAATGTTAAATTTGATTGTGTAGATTGCTCTAGTTTATTTTGTGAAAGCTCGTAATGTCATTGGACTAAAATTTGTTTCCTATTTTGGCTTCAATTTGCTAGTATTTGAAACATACTGTCATGTCATGTCTATGATATAAAGTGGTCAGTTTATGAGGTTTGATATTATGTTTGTGCTGCTGTGTGGCCTCTTAGTTTAATTTCCAGATTTGTAACTCTTATTTCTTCCATTTCTCTTATTTGATATTAAATTGCTTATGTTAAAAGGGATTCAAGCCGAACGAAGGTTAAGACTGTCTCTTTTATTATTTTGTATCGTTTCACTATGTTGGTTCAGTTTCTTACTTGCATAAGATTGAAAATATACCTAAGATGGAACAAGGATGTAAGTACCATTGGTATCAGATTGTAAGAAACTCAATTTTACATAATGTTAGGATAATGTAGATCACGATAGGTTAAAGATATATAAGATCTGATGATAAATTTTAACGTGTATGTATATAAATATAAGTTATTTCCGAAGAGCGATTATGAAATGCTTTTTTTTTGCTGGCTGTTGCACCTAATGTTGATTTCAATACTAGCTATCACATTGGCTTCGGAAGTCAAAATGCCTTCATTTATTTGGAACTTGAATCATTTGTATTTGTCTGAATAATCTGATAGCTGAGATTAGAACAGGTAGGTATGCTATGTAGAGAACTGGAGTATTTGGTATCACTTTGGTGCTTCATATGAAAGTTTATTCTCTCTCTTGCTGCTGCCTCGCAGTAACTAAACAACTCGAAAGAGGTAGTACCTTTGGAAGACATGTTGTTGCTGATACTGCTGGTGCTACTGTGGACGCGCATAAATGTCGATGATTTTAAGTTAAAAGAGTTTGCATCAATGTTTTGCGCGCAAACTATCGGAACACACAAGGCTACAACTTTATGGAGTGTATGTACTTTATTTTATATATATATATATATATATATATTATAAATTTTTTGGAATGGGTTCATTTTTTTTATATCTCTCCACGAAAATATCACGTTGATGGGGAGCATGAATTCTTTACTACCTATTAGTCCACCTGCTCTTCAAGATGCCGAGATCAAGGACTTCCTAGATC